>WWPM01021845.1:0-18392 GCA_023279145.1 Glomeris maerens
GAAATGCAGCTTATCAAATTCTTATCAAACAAATTACAATGACATGGTATTTATGATAAATCACTTCCATTTTCCTATTGTGTCGTACCACACATTGCTAAAGATATAACTTTTAAAAATATATGACAAAGTTTAAACTGAATATTATATTTCTGTGATTATCACTGATAAAAAGTGCCAATGACCGAGAAGTTTATATTCATTAAAATTGCAAATCTCCTAGTTTGCATAGTTGATGTTCAATTTCATTTTATTCCCAGATTTACAAAATATTGCATATAAATTGAAAAAGCCACGGTGACGTCACGTAATCATAAATGTCATGTTTTTGCTGTATACTAATACTAACTCTTCAAACACCTGTTTTATTTATATCTTGACGGTTCATGCAATCCACTAAACACGGTTTCTATAGTTACCCGTATCTCTGTCTTGTGTATCCATGGAAGCTGAAATTACCCCATAAAATATCCTAGATATGAATTAGCTGAAAATTTAGAACAAAGGCTAAATGCATAAATAACTGGCCGGGTATGACGTTTTTTTGAGAGTAATATGAGAAAAATGCACGATACATCGGATTTATTGAGTGAAATGCAAACTCTACAGTGGTGCAAATACAAATAAATAAACGAGTGCAGAATTTGTGGTTTTCTTCTACCCTGCATCATAAAAATATGTATTTGATAAACCAGTTTTTCGGTATTTGCATATTTTTATTTCCTGCCGAGCCACAATTTCGGTGCAACATAATCAAAATATCTTTATCACAAATTTCATTTTACAGGAAGAGGAAACTTTGCAAAACAAACACATAAGTGATAAAAGAATTGTAAGAAATCAAGATAAATTATATGTATTTCAAGTAATGTAGTGATTTAATTTTACTGTAATAATATATAATAATTTATAAAAGATTTGAATATTTATTTAAAAAAAACAGCAATGCAAGGTTTACAACAGTATGTAAATTGTACTTTTTGTATTTGTAATTTAAATTTATGTTTTCCTCCATTTCAAATTAAGGGATTAAATATTATACATTTTGAGGGTAATAAGTAAAAAAATCTCCCCGACCAATCATTCTAGGACCCATACTGATTAGTATATCCTGTAAATTATGCTATAAACATCAATACTTTGAATATGCTAATAAGGACACTGCAACTATCGACCCAAAACATGTTCATGATCATCCAACAACCATACATTTACTTATATCAAAATGACATTTTGTTATTCATCTAACACTATTCATTAGCTAATAACAATTCTGAAATTTTATGTGAAGTTAGATGTACATACCGGGTGAGTCAGAAGTCCAGTTCTGGTTTGTTTAACTTGTATAGATGAAGCTTGGAGGAATGGAAACACACAAGATAAGTACTCAACAGGTTAGGGGCTATCTGACGATGATTCAGATTTCAAGTTTTCGTTAATTAACATTGATGTATATTTATAATTGTTTGCATAACGCAATTCCCTTGTTACCACTTATTCGGCTTATATTATTTAAGTCTGTTACTTAAATATTGCTGTATATTGAATGTTTAAAACTATGTAGGTTTACTAATGTGATTCTGCTTAACACCTTTTGTCAGAAACATTCCTATGCACTGCTTTATCAAATAGAAACAGATTTTAGTGTAAAATTAATTTTCAAATGCAGAATGTAACAATATTTAAAAGATTAGCAACGACAAATATCACAGTAGGAACTAGCTGCCATGGTAGGAAACAAGTTTTAAGGACACATCTTCTTCTGAACTGGTTCACTTTATTAGGTTTTGCAGTTTTAAAAGAACATATTTGCTGGTTATCGGTGTTTATTATTGATTTATCTGGCAAGTTTGACTGCTATGTATTTAATGTTTGCACTTTTCACTTGTGTTGTGTTCCCTGAGCATTAATTGTCACATTCTTCAACATGTTTTATTGGAATTACATATGTACAATGGCATTTCCATGCAAGTTTTGCAATTTCAGTTCCATGAATTAGTTGAATATACAAATGTAGCAGTAATGCTGAATGCAATGAGCATTGTAGATACTCCAAAGAAACCGGCCGAGTTTCTTGTTCTAATATCAATGATCCAGTCCGTGTATTGAGATATGTCTGTGTAGACCAAGATAGCTGATTCGTTGGTGCATGGTTCAATTGTGTTATCCAGACCGAGTTCAGCTGCCCAGGACAAAATTCCCACTTGCATTAACATGCTTTCAGAATGCTTCACAATCACTGGCCCTCCTTCTACGTATGTGTACCACATCTGTTGAGTATCAAAAGGAAATATGTAGTTTGAAAAAACAATAGTATGTCCTTTCACCTTAATATTGAACCAAATATCTTATTTGTTATTACATCGGATATTGGGCCGCTGGGGATCGAGCAATAAACGCCTTCTGTACTCTTGGTATAGCCTTCGTTTCCATGTGTTATTGAGCAGTTGTAGTTGGCCAAATGCGAAGCACAAGTTGAACTTCCAACAATCTTCACATCACTGTATTTGATGCCTGAGCGAGGTCTGAAATCTCCATCCCAGCCTCCCCAACCAACGAGCTGTCCATCTGATGGCCATGGCATTTCCTCAATTGATATTGAACTTAAATATCTACTGTAGTTGAATCCATAAGGGAAAAATATGAGTCCGATGTTGTGCTCGTACGTCGTCCTGCAATATATAGTGAAAATTCAGATACATATAGTGAAGTAAAATTTCCTGTCCCTTCTTTAATTCCCGAATATGTTTGTAATCATAACGCGAATATGACAACCGATAAGAAAATGGGCTAATATATTTGGTATTTTAGAAAATGATGTAGTACTCACGGGTTGAATTTTTCATGTGTGAACACTCGTCTTTTCGTGAATGGAGTTTCAACGTTGAACTTGTGATTAGTGTAGTCGTTCACCCTCCCAGCTTGAAGTTTGTGTTCATAATCTCCCTCATACTCCGAATCTTCTGGACTAAAAATCCCCCCCCAAAAAGTTGCATTAAGTCTTAATTCACATTATCAAGATGGAAATTCAACAGAATTATCTGGTAAATTGCTAATTACTCTATAAGACACGATGAAGATGTTAGGATCCAGTTAGGGCCGATTATGCTTCCTGCACAGTTTTTCCCATTTATTTCAAATGTAACCTTTGCAAACACGATACATAACAGTCGATCATTTTTCACATTACAAGTTAGAACTTTAAAGGTGAACTGACAAAATATAATTATCTCACAGGTTTTTATGTACATTTAGGGTTATCTTTTGTGCCTAACGTGCCACCAATTTTCACGGGTTCTGAGTTATTTGTTTGGAAAGTTTTACCAAATAAGAGGTCCGTTAATACAAGTGGACCTTCTATCTGTACTATCCCCGTCGATTTAGACCACGCCCTTCCTCTTAGGCCGCATTTGCTATCGGAAGAGTCTACTATTTAGGAAGGGGTTCAGGATACTCATAAACGTTCTAAAGGACAAATGATGCCTCTTTTTATGTATATATTTTGCATGTTGTGAAAGTGTCAGGGGGTGTTTCAAAACCATGTGAGTTCACCTTTAACTGCATACAGCTACGAGATTATTTTCATACCAAGAAAGGATAGGCTCCCCATTCGGCCCTTTCCGAATATTCAAACGCGTGCGATGATTGGAGTAATGAAACTGAACATACAATGAAAATATAGATGGCAAATTAATAATTGAGTTATAGCCTAATGTAAAATATAGCAAATAAGATGAAGTACTATTTTGAAATTATATTGTTAAATATTAATTGATATTGAAAAATACAATATACAGATTCAACGTTAATATCATCCAAAGTACAGTTCTGAATTGAGTTAGTAGAAATACTATACAGTAGTTACCAGTGATGAAAAGAACAGCAGCAGAAACAGCAATTATTGATAACTTTAGCATTTTGAAGATGTAGAAAAGTTAGTGAAAATCCGATATGACACAATGCGTGAAGATTTGTGGTAGATATGCGACATGTGTGTTCAGCGATCCACCTTATATAGGAGACTACTGTCAGACCATATGTCACTTATCTAGATTTTAACCAAGAA
The DNA here is from genome assembly GCA_023279145.1 of Glomeris maerens. NCBI lineage: Eukaryota > Metazoa > Arthropoda > Diplopoda > Glomerida > Glomeridae > Glomeris > Glomeris maerens. The sequence goes on from WWPM01021845.1 coordinate 4,067, forward strand.
TATATTTATTTTTTATGATATATTTCCCTTATCGTGAATTAAAATATTGCCTGTTAGTAACCTATTATATAATTTGTGAAATAGCTTGGATTACGATTATTTATTAACTTTAATATAGGTGCAGTTTAATTATTGAACTATAATTTGTTCTTATTTGTCTAAATATACAAGTCTTTAATTTGAATGCCACTTAATTTATGGCTTCAATACTGTATACAGGTGCAGTTTAATTATACAGATATCATTGATTACTTTTTCTTAAGCCTTTTAAAATATTAATCTTTAAAAGTGGTGAATTTGAATTTAATGTTTCTGAAATTACATATATTGTTCATTAATTAAATGAAAATGCCAATTTACAATGGAATTATTTCTTAAAAGCATTTTGATAAAATTTTCGATCAATTAAATATAGTCAACGTTACATGTGGGACATCAGTAATTCATATTTGATACTCATCTTTTGAATTTCGAAGTGATGAAAGTCGGTTTTTGTATCCAATTAAATTTCAATTGGGGCTCGAGGAATTAGGGCCTTAAATCGATGAATGCAAAATATTAATTGTTTAGTTTCTAAATTATTCCTTTACTTTTACTTATTTTGCTTTCCTTTTATATTTTTCTTTAATTGTTTCTATTGTAAAATATTGCATGCATTTATTAAATAATTCTAATTGCTATTGCTTCATTTATTTCTCTTAATAGCTGTTATATGATTAGCTTATTAATTATTTTTTTTTGTAATTGGGTCCATGTCATACGTATATTATGTTTTTAATTCTGTGGTAATTAATAGGTACTGTATTTGTTTGCAGTATGATATCAGTATCTGGGACATTTCATATTGTGGTGAGAAAAACAGTAGCTTCAAAACTTTGAACTGTTAACCAATGCTGTGAGTCTAAAGTCACGCCTGATTGAGAGCTACTTTCAAACCGTGACAGATAGGAAATTGAATGTGAAAAGGTAAAGCGATCAGTAGCAAAGGGTGCTTCAGGTACTACACTAACCGGAAGTGACCTTTGGCAAGAGCTTTAAAGGTCCACCACATTTCTATTTCGAAAACAAAGACTGCATGGTGGGATATTATAGTTTAAATTGAAAAGTTGTAGAGCTTTCGTTAATTATCGTTAAAAAATAATCGGTAATTGTGCAATGAACGGCATAAGTGATAGGAAAGGTTGTGTGAGGTCAATGTCAGATGAGAGTGCAGTGTAAGAAATGAGGTGAACAAATTGCATTATACCTATTGCATATGTCTGGCATGTAACTAATAGCTGCATCATAGTGATGACCTTGATGCTCTTATCCAAGGTCACTTCTGGTTGGTGTACCTGGATCGCACTTTGCTACTGATCACTTTGCTTCTTCACATTCAACTTCCTATCAATCACCGTTTGCGAGTAATTCTCAATCAGGTGTGACTTTAGATTCACCCTGTATATGTAGTATAATCCGAATTGGATAGATTTCGTCACCGATTGTTAAAATTTTACTTATTTTAAGGAACACTTTTTTCTCTATCGAAAATTGTACACAGTGTCAATTATATATTGTTGAATTCATTTTCAAATTGAAACTATTTCCTTATGTTTTATGTGATAAATAAATGCATGACTGCATGTAAAGCAAATATTTGCAGATTGCGTGAGTCCCATACAAAGGTGTACAATAAATGTACATAAAATTCTTGAAGTGCAGCTTTAAACAACAAAAACTGCAACTTGGTGAAGCGAAAATGTGTTTACACCTTCAGTTCAAATTGATGACGTATGATTCTTACCAAATTCTTATAAAATGTTACAATGATATCGTATTTGTGAAAACTCACTTACATTTAGCTATTACGTCAAACCACGTATACGCAATGCTAAAGATATAACTGTAAAAAATATGTGGCTAGTCGAACTGAAAATGACATTTTTGTGATTATCACTGATAAAAAGAGGAAATGACTGAGCAGTTTGTGTTGATTTAAATTTGCAAATGTCTGCAGTGAAATAATGTTATTATACTGTGTAGCTGATGTTTAATTTCATTTTTGACAGATTAAAATAATTATTGAATATAAATTTGATCATCAATTTCATGTTATTGCTGTATAATATTAACTCTTCAAACACCCGTTTTAGTTTTATCTCAACGGTTCATGAGATAAATTTCACTAGTAAACACGGTTTCCATAGTTTCCTATATCTCTGTCTTGTGTGTCCGTGGAAGCAGAAATTGCCCCACAAAATATCCTGGATATGAATTAGCTGAATATTTAGAACAAAAGCTATATGTATAAATAACTGGCCGGGTATGACGTGTTTTTTGAGAGTAATATGAGAAAAATACTCTGTTTTGTTTTTAAGGAAATAACATCTATTGATGTAGAGGCAAATTCTTGGTTGAAGTAAGTAAATAGTGATGGACCACAGAGTAGAGAAATTACAAACTTGCAGTGACACAACTAAATGAAAGTGAGGAAGCTCAAGCTTTTATTGCAAACTTGGTTTATTATTTATTAATCTATACAGCTTTCAATCAAATTTTGATCAAATTGTACAGCATGCGCGAGATTCTCCCAAACTGAATGTTTTTTTTTGTGGAATTTACAGGAAATGTTGTATGTGATGCATATTATGATTTGGTATGAAAAGACAACTTGAAGATTAGCCCTGTAATTTAAAATTGATCTTAAGTGTCTAAATCTGATAATTGTTTTTGAAACACCCGGTATGTTCCGAATACGCAGTACTAAAGTACCGGTACGCAATACTCCTACATTGTTGCTATAGGTAGGGCAGTGATTACGTTAAAGATTGATGCGTATTTTGCCCACATGGTGGTGCTCAATCGTAATATCAACATAGCTAAAAACCGAATTTACCATATCACAATACCGATACAGTGAATAAATACGTTGTTTGACTGCTTCAACGTTTTTGTATGTATTATAAAAAAGGACTTGTGTGTCGATGAAAAATACAGTTACTTGTACCGATTATATTGATACATATATTGTAAATATTTCAAAGGTGATGTGACAGAGTTTTCCAAAACCCCCTTGAAATTGTATTAAAATACGATAAAAGAAATATTGTAAATAAGATCATTACTAGTCTTAGGAATGATTAGATAAAAGAAGTGTTTTCTGCACCTCCTAACTAAATCATCCCGCACACGTTAAGCGTATTGGGGTAATTCAGTTAAAAGGTCACACTATGCTGTTTCATTAGCTAATAACTCAAAAATTTTATATAAAGTTAGACAAATACTTTGTACACATTTTAAAGTACAAATCTGCGAGATAAGAAGTAGGTCTTTTGTCACAGTTAACCTTCAAATATTGTTTTCTGTGTAACTAAGTGTAACTGATGCAATTGCATTGTTTTCATAATGGAAAATGCGCAATTACAGCTGCTTTACAAGGAAAAGAAAGAAAATTAACTGTGACCAATCCCATTTAGCTATGTTACTAATTCACATTCCTCATTTTGATTACATACATAATGTATATGTATGAGCTACAGTATATTCAGAATTTATGAGCTGCATTTGATACAGAGGAATATATTACTACTGGGTTTAAAATTATGCCAGAAAACGATGCTTATTGATTGAATAGTAATCGAATAATGTTCACTGTTTTTGATCGAACAGCTGATTGATTTTCTATGTTTGTGTGGCCCCCAAAGAGTCTGAATTGGAAGATTACTATTAATAAATGATTATTGGTTGAGAAGGCAAAAAAGGAAAAGCGACTCCTGTCGATCGAGCTTCGCCTCCTGGCTCAGTTTGCGCATTGATACATAATACATCATCATCCTGCGCATGTTTGCGCCATCAGCGCAGCAAATAGTGCCTCTTATTACTACTTAATAAACGATTGAAAACAGTCGCACACGGACGAAATGAATCAAACAAAGTCACGTTGTTGTATTTAGGAATCAAAAGGAACTAAAGTTTGGATTTTAGGGAAGTCCGATGTTAGGAAGTTGTTGACTGAATTTTAAGTGATGCGGATCGAAGAAAACCGAATCACTTGCGTAACGATCGGTGTAAAAAGGCCTAATTCGGATGCTGGTATAAATAGAGTTTGTACTGGAAGCCCTTGGACTAGTTGCAAATTCACCTTGAGAGATTTCAGTGCAAGATTTTTGCTGAGCACAAGAGAATCACTTGCGTCTTGTTTGCTGTGTAAGGAAGGAGTGAACTTTAAGATGCCAAACAAAGGTAAAGGTAAATCTGTTTGTACTGTGCATGGATTTTGTAATTGAGTTCAAGAGATGCAGTTCGGAATGTAATGCGATGTTTGCATGGGATGCAGGAGATAAGAAGAAGGAGAGCAAGAAGGGGGAAGGGAAAGAAAAGAAAGAGGTGTGAATATGAAATTCCCTTGTATTGAAATTATTCTGCAGCTGTTTTCATTTATAATTCACTCCCCCATTTACTATCTAAAAAATATAACAGGAAAAAAAGGGAAAAGAAGCTAAGAAGTAGCACATTTCCTTATCTTCATTTTAAGGATGTCTTAAATTATTACAACCAGTAAGTTTCATCATTCACTACATTACCTTAAGCATCATTGGGCAAAGGTGTGATTTTAAGTATTGATATAATTGCAACTTTAATTCAAATAAATGCTAAGACTTCGGCTTTCACAGTTTCAAATCTTGCTTGTTTGTGTAAACTATGCGTAAAATGAATGCAAAATTACTTCCAGTCCACGTCTCGCAGGTTCCTTTCTACTTTTTAGAGATTTTATTGCGTAAAAATTAACAAATTTCAATATTCAGTTGATTGCTTTGAAGTTTTTGACATTTCGTTGCCTTATACAATTTCCGTCTCTGACAAGTTTCGCTGTATTGCTTCATTAAAGACATGGAAACATGAGATATTATCTTTTAGGATATTTGCAGCTTTTTATATTTGCATTATTTAAGCTGAACCCTGCATAAAATCCTGAATGACCAATCATCGTTGAAATTTTCCAAGATGTCTGCCCTGTAAAATATTTCTTTGTTATGTCACATCCGTCCCGGCCATTTAACGCCATCTTGATAAGAAATACCTAGACTATAGTTTATTTGTACATATTTGGGGAAATTCTAGAATAATTTCTTTGCTGATTTGAAAAGGCCAAAGTAAATGACAAACACGTCTTTGTTCAAGATGTGTGATATGTTGCCTTATTAGTCTAGTATATTTGAAATGTGTTCCTGTATTTATTTACTAACCCAATGACAGGTTGTCAAATTAGCTTTCAGATCCTTCAACATGCCGAGCACAACACTAAAAAAACCTAAAATCTCCAAACCATATTGATTGACATTGTCCTGCAGAGCACAAGCAAGATGTCTGTAGATTTCTCTTTCTTAATATCCCCCCTCCTTAATTTAACCCTTTCTCATATATGTATACTACCTATGTTATCCTGATTTCATCATCTTATCTTGGCTGTCTGTATACTTTCCATAGGAGAATTTATGCACGATTGTAATAGTTTTCATTGCAGTGTGGAATAAAAAGATATTATTGTGAAAATGTAGGAGAAAGTTGGAGAACATTTATTATACAATTTTCCCACGCCATTGTGTAACACCGCCGTTCATTTTTTTGTATACATGATCTGACACACATATTGGACCCATGTAAGTTGTGATAGCCAGATGGGTCAAAGGTCATCGTGTGATTATTATTGTATAAGTATGAAAACGATTTGATTGCTGTATGCTACATATTTGCAGAACGTACAGAAAAACCTGGATTCTGAGCACGTAATTTTGCATATGGGGGAAAAAAGAAGAAATGTGGGGATAAAGGCAAGTTTATTGTTATTGCTATTTAGACTATAAAAGACAAGAAGCTTGATATAAGAGCATATTGTTCATTTGTGTCACGTTTGGGTTTTGCGCAATAATGGCGTTGACACGGGTTTTATATAAAAGAACATGTTTGGGAAAAGGTTATTCAAGGAGCTGGGTTGGTTGCTGTGCTTATACTTGCTTCAAGAAAGACATCTTCTAAGATTAACCCACAGACTTTTCACGCATCCAAAGCAGTAAGTAGGATATTTTCACTTTCTCCTTTTCAGTCTACCTAGGTAATTGTTATAGACTTACTTTAGGATAGGAATTAAATTAATTCCGTTAATTCTAATAACTCCTGTTTGTAGTTAGGCAGCTTTTAATTTTACAGCAATATTATTGTTCTATAAAAGGAAATTTGTGATGTTTACATACCTGCAGATACTGTAAAGGCTTTCTTCTATTTGCAAGTAATTTTATTTAAGGTTCAAATTGGTTATTTTGTTGTTTAAATCCTCAGTAGAATTTTAAACATCTTGCATGAAGTCTTTTATTAGAATTTTCTTAAAGATAATTAATTGGAAATGAAGGTGATGTATGAGAATATAATACGTATAAACATATGATGTGTATTATGTATTACAAATTTGTGCCCTTTCATATAAAATTGTTACTTTACATTTTTATTTTCTGTACATTTATTCAAGGTCGCCTTCAGTTACAAGTCATGCGATTCAAAATTTTAAATTTTTATAACCAGATGTTTGTTTCTTTTAAATGTTAAGTTGAAATTACAATATTTACATCTTAATTACATGTACTATTGCAAGGCAAAGTTTGTATTATTTGGCAGTTCCAGGTAATTGTTTTATTGAAGCTGAAATTTTGTTGCCTAATTTGAAGAAGTAAGCCATCTAGGTATGTAATATCGTGGGAATGTAGCCTAAGTGCTGCAGTTTCCAGTGAAATAACAATTTGCCATTCCATGTCGCTCGTATGTTACAGATACTGCAAGAGATTATTATGCAAATTTAAATGTGAAAGGTTATCTTTATCTCAATAATGGACGTGCTGGTATAAATATGCTGAAAGTGTATGTTATAGGACAATGCCACTTGGTATATATGTGGAGAAGTGCTGAACTAAATGAGCTTGCAGTTCCAATGAAAGTCACAATGGAATGCAGAAACAAATGTATTTCATGAAAATATTTTAATTTTTTGCCAAAAATTGTGGTCTTATAGATTAAGTAATGTCATTTGTAAGATCAGTAGGCACAATTAAATTAATTTGCACAGTTATACAATACTTGGTTGCTATTTGAATTAGGTACGCATGATATCTTCATTTTTGTAGCTTGAAGAGGAAATCATGACATGTCAGATAAAACGCAATCAAGGCTCCTTATTCCATATAAGTTAAACACTGAACGTGTTTTTAATAAGCAGTTCTGACCAACATTTACAGAGTCATCTTCATGGCCGATTTACAACGACTAATAACATGTTTACAATATAATAAACACTTGTATTGGAGATAGGACTGAATTAATACCTTAGTAGAAAAAAAGAACATATACAAGTCAAAATCCAAATCTCGGTAAATAAGATCATATGAATCAATGAGCAAACGACGAATTACTATAGCAAAGTGAATAAAAACCAATTTCGGAAATTATAAGCATGTTTTTTCAGTCGTTGTATACGCAAATCGACCCTGAAGATGACTAAGTGAATTGAGTCGAAACTAGTCGCCAAATATAAACATATTGAGTGTTTAATTTATGTGAGGAGACTTGGTTGCGTCTTATCTTCTTGTTAGAATTAGTGTAAGAAGCACGGGAATTGATTGAGAGAACTTTGTGTATGGTTTTGCAGCAATTTCGTGTTGGAAATGCGGGATATTTCCTATGATGACATCCTTGAGGCAGTTGGAGGTTCTGGACGTTGGCAGTTTTCACTTTTTGCCATATGCAGCATGTGTGCCTTCTTTTCAGCCTTCCACATGCTTGGTGCTGTTTTCCTAGCTTATGAACCGGCCCATTGGTGTCAGGTTTGTCCTCGAGAATTTTCATCTGTATTCAGTATTATTTGACTATTATACCATATACATATTTAAGTCCAGTCTTGCAGTAAATTCTAGAACGACTTCCCATCAATTTCCATAATGAAATTGTGTCCAATGTGCTCGTTAACCCTCGATTCCTGTCTGGGCTGTTTGTTTTTCGACCCTATGTGCAATAAAAAGCTTATTACAAAAGAATTCTTTTGACCAATATGGTCAATGCTTCTTGACTTTATTCTTACATGATTAATCTTTGATGTCGCAAAATTTTGAGACTCCAGCGCCTATGGTAACTTATTTATTTATTGTAAGTGTATTACACATGATCCAAAATGACCCCAGATAGGTTCCATGTTTTTAATATTATCGCATCATCTCGGGACATAATTCATAAACGGAGCAGTATAATAAATAGATCGATAGCAATTGAATTATCACTTACAGTGTATTGTATCATCTCAGAAACAATTATAACATAATCGTGTACGAATTGTGAGGTGTTCGTTTGCAAAGAGCTTTCAGTGACAGAGGTAATCTGCATGGATTGAACTGGCAATTGAACTGATGAATTTTATTTCAATGAAATATCGTAAATTTCTTGGAAACAATAAGCACTCTACTGCCATGCAAGAAAAACCTAATCCGTATAACCAAATATCCGTGTAACAATTGAAAAAATGTAATTGCTTTAAAAAATAATATACTATAATAATAAAAGTATATTGTATTAGATTGATTGCTTACAAAATATTTTTACATTTTTAAAACTGCATACAGTACAGTACATGCACATAAATGATTATTTCTTAAACATTTCAGTATTTTTTAACAATATAATTGGCGATTCAGATAGCTAGAATTTGGATAATTAGAGTTTATGGTAGGGTTTATGCATTTTAAAAGGGGACAGGGATCGAGGGAACTATGATGCCTTTGCACCTTAACTATGATACCTAGTACCTATACCATTATACTCGGACTGTGGTACTTAGACTATGATACATATAATGGAATGAAATTCAGATTCCTGGTTGGGAGAATTGGAAGAATGGCAGCGAAGAGCTAAAGGCAGCATCTATTCCACGTGACAGTAAGGCGATCGGTGGGTTCAGCAGATGCACCATCTATCACCGCAACTACTCGACTCTCTTTCAAGATCAAAGCTTCTTTTCTAATAATGAGAGTCTTGAGCAGGTGTTCTGCGATACATGGACCTATGACCATACTGATTTCGATTCATCGGCTGTGACACGCGTGAGCTAACTCAATATATTTTTCAAAATAATTAATTGATATTGACATATATGAACTCCCAAATTGCTGTCTCTGATGACCCGTGTGTCTATTATCAGTGGAACTTAGTGTGTGAACGAAGAGCATTAGGGTCTACTGTGCAGGCAACGTTCATGGCTGGTTTCCTTATCGGATGTTCGCTACATGGGTTTCTTGCAGACCGGTAAGAAGAGCATCTTAGATGTTGTACAGTGTATTTGTGCTGAACGGGCCAATTCTAACAGATTTGGAAGAAGGATTTCTATATTGTCTGGAGTGCTGGAATTGTCTTTGTCTTCCCTTCTTGCAGCCGCATCACCGTACTACGAACTGTTCATATTCCTGCGGTTTCTGTCGGCTATTGGAGCCGCAGGTGTCTATACAGTTGCATTCATCCAAGGTGACAATACATGTTAGCCTGCATGGGGGTTGGTACTATTTGAAGTGTGACAATCGATTTCATCCTGCAGTTACCGAGAATTGCTCAGGAAAGGTGCGAGATCTGTTTGGCATCGAGTTTGAGTTACCGTTCGCTTTTGGGTACATGGTCCTTCCTGGGATTGCTTACGTTTTGAGAGACTTTGTGTATATTCAGCTTGCCATTGGGGCACCTTGTCTTTTGCTCATCTCGTACTTCTGGTAAGTCGTCCCTATTTCTATGTGTGTAAGATCATTGTTTAAAAGTTTGGAAGTTCACCTAATTCTGGTTATCGGACAAAGGATAGGGCAATAATTGAAAGATAATGTATGGAAAGAAGCTTGAAAGCTGACACAGTCTGCTTCTTTGAGCCCTTAGATTACCACCATGAGTAGATCTCACAGATGCAGGTCATTTTAATCTTTAATTTTCTGGTAGGAAATGTATGCCTATAGTTTCAAAGAATTCCATGTGGGCCTGACAGATCCATAATTGCTTATTAAAGGGTAATCTAAGGGCTAAGAATGATGAGGGTTCAAGAAAGGCCCTTTGAATCTGTCTACAGCTGATTCAACCTGCCCACATCCACGAACTTGCTTTTAATGATTACATAGTCAGTGTGAACCTGACTTCGTACTGGATCCCTTTAGGTTTGGTGGTCTTTGTTGCTTAGGATTCTTCCAGAATCTCCTCGTTGGCTCATATCAAGGGGCCGATGCGAGAGCGCTGCAAGGGTTCTGCGATCGGTCGCAAACACCAACCGGCGTCAAGTGTCTGATGAACACCTTAAGCATATGGTGGACAAATGCTACGAGCAAGGCCTGGTGTTGAACAAAGATGGCTCAATAAACACAAGATCCAATGTGGACATCCTTCTGGATCTGTTCCGCACCCCGCAGATGAGGAAGCAGACTCTCGTCAGCTACTTCATGTATTTCAGTGTATCGGCCAGCTACTACGGGTTGGCCTTCAGCTTGCCAGCTTTAGGAGACAACGTCTTCTTTGTGAGTTTCTTGGCAGCTGTCGTCGAGCTTCCTGCTTATATTGCTGCCTACTTGCTGGTCAAGTACACCGGAAGAAAGTGGAGCTCTTGCGGCACCTTCGCGGCAGGAGGAACTGCCTGCATCCTCATTGCCGTCATCCCTAAAGGTATGTAACTGTCTGTGTCTTCAAAGATCACACTCAGAGGGAAGTATAAGATTGGATTGCAAGAAACTTCAATGGCTAGATTGTTTTTTCATAGCTGTAGGGACGTTGGTATGAATCCTGTATATTGCATAAGAACTTTCTTGTTTCTTTTGGAGCTTTGTAAATAAGTTAACTAATTGAAGTCAACGAATCTGATTGATTTTGTTGCTTCAGGAATTCCAGGTCTGCTGATAGGCATTGCCTTAGCTGGGAAGTTCTGCATTGCGATTGTCTTTGCAATCCTCTACCTGTACACTGCTGAAATATTCCCAACTCAGGTTAGAAGTTTTGCAGTTGGTTCCAGTTCCATGTGTGCTAGGATTGGCTCTATCCTCTCACCTTACATTGTTGACTTGTTGGTGAGTGCTACATTCAAACTGCCTGTTTAGTACCTTATTAGAGACTTGCATGCATTAGTCTAGTGGGTATTGGGGTTTAAAATGTGAAAAATTGACAGATGAAACATGCCAGAATTGCTATTCTAAAGTATTGGTTATGATATGATTATAGTTTGGTGGATGTTAGCAAAAGTTTATTCTGATTCTTTTGTGTGATAATTTAGGGAAGGCACAACCCAATAATGCCTACTATCATCATAGGAGCATTGTGTTTGTTGTCCGGGATACTTTGTCTGTTCCTGCCAGAGACAAGGGGAGTTAAACTTCCAGAGACTGTGTTGGACGTTGAAAAACGTGGTTCAAAGAGCAACAATAAATTATACGAACTAACACCAATTTCGGAGTAATAATAACGCGTGCAATTTTGAAAACTCTAATGAACATCATATAAAATTTGAGAATAACTGTGTCCCAAAAAAGGGGCCACAATTTTATCTGTCAATAACTTTGTCAAAACTTTATAGAAATTCACCAAATTTGGTAACATATTCAGCGCTCAATCGATCAATCAACACGTGACTATAGTGCACTTTTTTATTTAAAATTAACACTTTCACATTGAATATTTGTGTTCAAATTGTATACGGTTGTGCTGTCAAACATTTCCATCTATTTCTTTTTTCGAAAAGTGGAATAAAGTTTGTACAAAATTTACTTTTTTTGGTTTATTCTGCTATTTTTGTTATTTACAAAAATTTTAGGAAATATCGATATGTTATGCATTTATCGGTATTAGTATAGTCGACTTTTCAATGATCGATATTATCGGATATTGATGTTTTCCAGTCCCTTTACCCAAAACCAAGGTAATAGAAAAGTAATAAGGTAGCACCGTAAGAGTATTCCAATAACCCACATAATTGTGACGTCAGCATTATGCGTTCGTCACCAACTCAAAACGTATTGTGACGTCTTCAGAGTGCGTTCGCCTCTGATTGGCTGACGGAAAAAGTAATTCCATTGGCACGGGCTGACCCGAAACTAGTGGAGGCGAGATTGGCGGTCGAATACGTACGGCGCTTTCGAGAAAAGAGTTGTGATGAAAATTGAACTGGAAACGAGAGGAAAAGGCGCCATAATTTTCGGGAAACGGTGTGCACTTCTCGCGTAAAATGCGGGGTTTATTTTGAAAAAGATCATCTCACGATGGCTTCTTCGACCACAGACCCATTCGATGCGCCGAATCTGAGTGGATTAGTCGAAGCTGATCACCTGTTTGAGAGCTTTTATACCGAGGTAAAATGGCGTGACCAGATTTCAAATTTAGGCCTAACCTATATTTCCTATTTTTATAACCTTGCACCCCATTTTGCGTTGTGGTACAGGTGAAAGAAATCGAGAAAAGGGATTCTGTTCTCACACCAAAGCAACAAATAGACAGACTATTGCGACCAGGATCCACTTATTTCAATCTCAACCCTTTCGAGGTGAATTATAATTTCCAGTTGAAATGTCATTGTTTTCCCAATTATGATTGTTTATAAAATGTATTCTGCACTCTTTTAATATAACTACTATCTCGTTATTTATTTCGAAATGTGAACTGACAGTTTCGTAACACCCCCTGAAATTTCCGTCAAATTTTAAAATAAAAACTGGATATAATCATTACACATTAATCACAGTGATGTTTTGTTGTATGTTGTTTAATTTTTGACCTCATAGCTGAATAATCCCTCAAATTAAAGCTTACTGGGGTGATTAAGTAAGCAGGTCCGAGGATCTACTATTTTATAGTGTTTTAATAACTGAGAAAACATTGCATTTCCATTTAGGTACTCCAAGTGGATCCTGATACTCCTCAGGAAGACATAAAGAAACATTACCGAAGAGTAAGTTATCGTAACGTTTATGAGAATGGTTATTTTATATTATAATAGTAATTGGTGCAATTTATTGTCTATAAGTAAGAGCTGTGCAATGATTTAATGAATTTCAAAGCTATTTTCATTTTTCCTTATCAGTTATCAATACTTGTTCACCCGGACAAAAATCAGGATGACCCGGAGAGGGCCCAAAAAGCATTTGATAGTACGTAAACTTTGTTATTAATTGTCCATCTCCTTTTCCATGTTGTCTAACGATAAAAGTGTTGCTGTTTGGGAATTTTTCAGTCTTGAATCGCGCAAATAAGACGTTGGAAGAGCCGGAAACGAGACAGAAATGTATGGATGTAATAGAAGAAGCGAAAGCGAGAACCGATCAGATGATCAGTGAAAAGAAAAAGAAGGCTAAGAAAGAAGGAAAAGGTGGAAAAATCGATGAGGATGATCCCATAAAGGTATAACATATTAATAAAGGACCTTATTTTATATGTTATTACAATAGAAGTTAACATAAACACAATTCATCGGATTTTAAAATTTAAGGCAAACTTTGTCAAGGTTATACAAGTAACATTCGAGAATAAATCAGTTTATAGAAAGTAAATTTACATTAGTTCATGTATTTGTAATAGTTTGTAAAAAAAGACTTTGCCATCTTCATTGTGTGTTGCTTGCATATATATATTTGAAGATCTTATTGTACTTTTGCAGAAGAGGCACGCGGTTTACGTAATGACGATGAAACTTTTCGCCGATATGGAAAGGAAACGCCGCGATCTCGAAGCTCGAGACATGGAAGAAAGGTTACAATAGCACTTTGATGCAACAACTGTTTGGAATTTGAATGCCCAAACCTGTAATACAAATGCACAATGTTTTATATGAATTTTCAGAAAACGAAAGCGAGAAGATGAAATAGCCGCAGAAGAGAAGGAAAAAGTGGATAAAGAATGGCAGAAAAACTTTGAGGTATGTAATTGAAACAAATTACAGGTCATCCATTAAGTGCATTAAAGACGAACTGAGAGATGAAATAAATGCGTTGTCAGTTCACCTTTAACATGAAATCAGTTATTTTGGAGTGTGTCTAAGCAAGCGTTTAATTGGCTGGTTCAGGAAAGCCGTGAAGGACGCGTGACAAGTTGGCAGAGCTTTCAGCACGACAAGAAGAGTAAGAAAGCAAAGAAATTCGGGAAAAGTGGATTCCGGCCACCAAAGCATAAGGCAGAATCAAGATGAACTTAACTCCAGGTAATCTATCGGCGTGTTAGACCTGGACGCAATGTAATTTTATTTGAAGTTGGCAGACTTTACGATAGCATAAAAAAGTAAACTTTTCTTGCCATTGAATGACATCGATTTCTA
>WWPM01021848.1:0-15971 GCA_023279145.1 Glomeris maerens
CGGCAACCCAAAAACCACAGTCATGCAACACTTGAAGGCGCGCCATTCAATTGCTTCATCCCTCTTCTGACATTGTGCCAAAATTCAATTTCAACTTTGAAAATACATATGGTTACTGCATGAATGTTTGTTTTAATTCCATGTACTACATACATAATGCTTTTGCGACTGCAATTAGTACTATACTAGTATAGTATAAAGTTATGCATAAAATGGCAGTACAACCTTGGTACAACTTACTGTACTTTTTCTCTGTAATTAAGAAACATCCTATTTGAAATCTTCACTATTTAACCACTACATCAATTGTCATGATGTTAACTTATGTGTAAGGGGTCATCATATTTCTTTGTCATTACAAAGATTTCAAGCCCCATTATAAAGTTTTCTTTTGGAAAATTCCAACAGACCTATTTCTTACTCAAATAAATACAATATACTGAGCGAAGATTCTGTGTTAAATTCCAATGCATCGATTAGCATATCCTATTAAAGTTACTAATTATACAGGGTGAGGCAAAAGTCTTTGCCCCCCCCCCAAAAAAAACACTTTTACAGTATCGCATATATTAAAGTTCTGAATATGCGGTGACAGTAAGTCAAGGGTGCTCTACCCAGTGGTGCCGAAACATTCGAACTTTGAAAATTCCTTCAAGGTTGTCCGAAGCCTAATTTTTTGAATACAATAGCTGGATCAAAAGTTCCAATTATAGTATTTGAAGAGAATATTTAAATATTTAAATTTATACCACAGAGTAACTTTTTCGTGAAATGGAGCAGAGGAGACGCAGGAACAAATTTATTAGTTTTGGCAATTTCATATGAGACGTGCATTGCACAGGGTTCCCACAGAATCTGGGAATCAGGGGAACGTCAGGGGATTATTTTTCTGTCTGAGAATCCTGGGAATGTCAGGGAATTTTACTAAATTCTTGAAAAGTCAGGGGATTTTGAAAAATAATTTTATGACATTCATAGTGATATGCACAGAAAATTACTACATTTGCACATCCAGTTGCTACTTTTTTGGAATTGGCAACCGTGGTCAGGGACCCTGTTGATGCTGTCACTATAATTACTTCTGATAGTGTAACTTTTAACTACAGTAGGACCCGCTTATAGCGTCTCCCGCTTACAACGTTATTCCGCTTATAACATACAAATCCAATTTAACAGATTTTCAGCATGCCAACAAAAAAAGTCCACTAACAAATCCCGCTTATAATGTTGAAAAATCTTGCATTTGACCGCAACGCTATATCGATGTCCTACTGTATTTGTAATACAGAGTGTCCCAAATTAACATATTCACTCTTTGGGACGTTATAACTCGGCAGCGAAATGAGATAGAAATATAAGGTCTGTTTTATTTAATACTATTAACTTTTTCAAAGCTGTGCAGGTTAAATGGGATGTCATTGATAGCATGTTCAATCTGAACTTGTAATTCCGTTAGTTTTTGTGGTTTTGTGGCGTACACAACGTTATTTTAAGTTGCCCAAACGCAGAAAATGTAGCAGAATATTTTCAGCTGCAACTGCGACTGCAGAGTTTCTGCCGAAAATATATTAATAGTTTGCTGATAATTTTCAGAATTTCAGATTTTGTACAAATATTTGTAGATTTTCTACAGATTATTTTCAGTCATTGCAGAAATTCTGCAGAAACCACTATTTAAAATTTCAGCATAAATAATGGAAACAGAGTGAATAGAATAAATTCTATCAGCAGGAGTGTACAGAAATTCCTAAGATTGAAATCATCATTTACCTCCCGACAAGTTTACTACAGAATTTTCAGGAGGAAGGCCAAAAAAACGCCGGATAATCGAAGGGCAGGATTATCGAGGGAGGACTGCATTGACTTTCAAAAAGAAAGTAGAAGATAAGAGGAACATAAATTTTTTAAATCGAATTTAACACTATAACTAATAAGTGTGAGGGGAAGTACTTCTTGTGAGCTTGGAAACCTGGGAATGTCAGGGGATTTTTTTCAGAAAAGCTGTGGGAACCCTGATTGCAGGAAAGATGACCGAAAGCAACCACTATAATGGGTTGTTTGTCATCTTCCCTGCAAAACACGTCTTGTGTGAAATTGAAAAAACTAATAAATTTGTTCCCGCTTCTCCTCTGCTCCGTTTCACTTAGAAATTGTTGTGTTGTACTAATTCCAATCTCCCCTTAATTGTGCTAATTTTAACTTTTGCTCCAGCTATTGTATTCAAAAAGTTAGGTTTCGGATAACCTTGAAGGAATTTGCAAAGGTCATGTATTTCGGCACCACTGGATAGAGCACCCCTGATTACTGTCACCTCATATTCAGATCTTTAATATATGTGATAATGTAAAATTTTCTGGCTCACCCTGTATAAGAATTGCACGTGTACAAAAAAATTCATTATTTTATAAGCTGAACATAGTTAACAATAATAACCTTTATGATGACTAGAGTGCGGATTTTACGTGCATTTTGTGTGCAACTTTACTTGCTAAAATTAGCCCAAAAAACATACAAAAACGTACACAAAAATGATGTCCAAATAATTCCAAATGCAATTAAAACGCTTTTCTGTAAGATTCCTAATCATAATACGTTCAAGAAAAAAGTTAGTACTTGCACGTAAAATCCGCACTCTAATGATGACATTGGGTTTAACCATAGCGAGACCAGACAGCGTAATTCTTTGGCCAAAAATTGCTAAAAATTCATTCACCTCATGATAAGAGAGTATTACTTAGGATATAGTAGAAGTTTATCAAAATAAAGTATGGTGAAATGTTTCATAGGTGAAAACTTCAGTTTTCTCCTAATATCATTTTATATAAGGGATTATTTCGAATAAAGTAAGGCCCCATATAGTTTATTCATGGATTCCCGTCCCCGCGCGCGCCGGTTTTTTCAAGCAAAATAATATTTTTATTCATTAAAATACGACAGAAAAAGCAACAACTCTACCCCGTGTAGAGTCAGATCGCTTTATAGGCAAAACTATTGGAGATTTCGTGATGATGCTCAGGGCTAGGGCTTCGTGACGAGGTTTCAGCGCCACTTCGCGATCAAATTAATTGCAATTTAGAATACAAAATAAAAATAAAAATCGCGCGCGCGCATCCATTTTTGTCGATTTCCGAACGGGAATCTATTAATTAACTATATGGGGCCTAATCAATTCATAGTTTTTATCCGTTGGTATAGTATACCAAGAGTGGATAAAAACACATGAGGGCCGACCTTAAAAATCGGTCGATTTCATACATTCTGAAATACCATTCTAAATAAATTTGTCTCTATAGTGTTTTCTTGTATCTTGAGTACTGATTTAACGGATTTATTAAAAAAATCATAAAAACCTTTGGTTAAACGCATCATGACAAAATAAACATCAGTGTTAATTCTTGCTGGCAAAAGGAAAAGTTTTCAATACTCGTATCTGTATGATTTTCATTATTGTCATATGAGAGTTTGAAAGCCAGTTTTTGCTACCCAAAATGAATAAAATAATAAATGTTTTTTTTTATTCTTAAAAAATAAACCAACCCAATACAGATTGATTCTTGTAGAGAAGCTTTAAAGGGATTAAATGACACCAAACTAACTGTGTATACAATAAATTAAACAAATGTAAAATATGAAATTGAAATTAAGTGAGCACTTTGTTGTTGTCACAGAATTTTGATTCCTTATGGCAATTAAATTTATTTACCTAATTATAACATACCAATTAAAATATATATTTTATTTCAGACATTTATATATGGCTTTATTTTACGGCAAAACACAATAGTCAAATTTAAACTGCATTGCCATAATTCCTTCGTAAGGGATATTAATGAATTTGTATTATCGATACTTATTGGGAGGATTTCAATTAGTTTAGCCGTTTTCCGCTAGATGGTAGCGCAGCCAATTTTCAAATTGTATTTTGGTTTTCGACATCGATGCTAGGGGACGCTGCAGCACTTTTATTTAGATATGTAACTGGTTCTGGGTATTCTTGTGAGTTTGAATCCAGCAATCCGGCGATTCCGGGGCATTTTTGAAACATTGTATTTGGGAATTGTTTGCGACGACTGATTTTTGGCCGGTTTATGGATTTCAAGCTGATAATCGATGCTTTTCCAAAATTTGAAACTATGAACAAAGACGGGTAGCCCAAATTATCTTCTGAAAAGGCGTAGTGTGCGTTTTAGGCTTAGTATACCGCTTTTGAATCTCGCCGATCATAGAGTAGTTCGAACGTTATTAACTTATTATTTTCTCGTTGTCTCACTGTTTCACTATGATTAGAATATAATAAGCGATGGATGGGGAGAAGAAATCGATTTTGAAGCTCCTGACCGAACGAAAATATTCATATTCACTTAGCAAAATCAAGGTTAGTTTTCAAATCTCTGTCTGAATTATAATTTCTTATACCAGCTTCTGTTGTCGAATATGAAATATTTTACGACGATGAAATGGCTTGAATAACGTGTTTTCAACTGTAATTCTAACACAAAATGTTAGAATGCCAATTGATAAATCTTTGATTATACGTTTTCCAGATCTTTTTGGGGTCTCGTAATCAAGGAGATAGAAGAAATGAATTCTGCGTGGAGGTTTTAAACCATTTCTCAGTGGTAGCACCTTTGGCTGGAGGAGAAAGTAAAGAAGAAGTAGTCGGTTTTCTTGAAGTGGTACGCGTATGCGTGGCCTTCATTGAAAATACAAAGCCCAAAGATTTGACCACCGAAAAAAGCCTGTACTCAACTCTGGAGCTGTTGCTGCACTCTGTAAGTTGAATTATTCTTGTGTATGTAGTGGTATGTATATTAAGCACCAATTCCTGATGTTTCTAAAATTGTAATTATGTATGTGTGCAGGATACCGGAACAGCAATGAGAATATGCGTGATATTGCGGCAAAGTCTCGTGAAAAAGATGCAGCAAGGAGAAATGTGCAAGATGGAAAATCTTGCTAAAGCGATGTTGTTCAATTCTTACCTGCTTCTATGGAACAGATCAATTGAAATTGAAGCCAGCGCTAACGCTTCACAAGATGAGCGCAAGTTTATAAATGCTCTGGAAATACGTTTGGAGTCTCTCAAGTGTCTGTGCACTGGCAAAGGAGACCTGCAAAAGTTTTTCAAACAGGCACTGCAAGCTGTACAAAGCTGCAGAACGCATTGCGCAAACGCATGCTTCAGTGACATCGATTCCTATTATGAAACTGTCTGTAAGATGATCATCACCAAATTCGTCAATGCACCGAAAGAGGATGTGTTGCATTGCTGGCTTTACTTGTGCTTGTCTCGCACGGCATTCTTACTCAAACACGGGTGCCCCAAGAAAACTCTCAAGATCGTTGCGGCTATTCCGGACACCGAATTTCCCAACCATCTGTCGGAAGCACTCGTGAAAGAAAAACGAGTACTTGTTACGTTCTGCCTGAAAATCCTTCTCGTAACTGCCAACATCAACTTGGAATTGAATACACAAATGCCAGAAGATGATGAGAATGCGGTGAGCAAGATTTTGCAGAAATGCATCAAGGCGTTGCCGCAGTTGAGTGTTGCCATGTCCGCAGCATCAAATCCAACAAAGATGTTTGTGGAGTCACTGGATCTACTGGAACAACAAGGAAATCTTCTCGCTCTTTCTGACAAGAACAAAGGAAGCTTGAATAAAAGAAGAAATATCCTAGACATCGTGAAGATTCTTCTGTTTCGAGTCAAATTACTGAATGCTTGCAATGCAAATGACACGGGTTTCACCAATCAAGAACTAAGCATGATTCATAACATTCTACACATGTACAGCAGGATGGTTAAGGAATCAGAATCAGGTTGATATTTTAAGGCGTAAATGTATTTCCTATTTTCCCCCTCGTACTTCACATTATTGTCTTTTGCCTTGCTTCTTACAATCACAAATGTTGCTAGTTAGCAGTTCAGTTTGTGTTTATGTAAATATAATGGGGAAAATGTTGAAAATGACATCAACTTGTGCAGTAATGTATATAATATTCTTCAGATGCTCAATCTGTTGCTTTACTAACATCAGACATGAGTGAAGTGCTTGCCGCAGCCACGCGATTGCAACAAGGTCTTTGCGAAGTGCAGTTAGTTGGTTCTCGTCTGTCACAAAAACTCGATAACGGTCTGTTATCATTATTTCATTCATGACTGTTCAGCTGGATGCTCATTTATCTGCATTTTAAAATGTTCAGGTCGAATTATTGGACGCATTGGCATATATTTCTACCAGAAAATGCTCTACGCACAAGCGATACCATTTCTGAAGATGAAACTATCACTGGATTTATCTTACAAGAGTAACACGGATTGCAATGTAAGTAGCATTGATATTGGCGATTTGTTGCAAAGTTAGTTATGATGGATGTTTTGTTTTTCATATAGTCCGATCTTGTGAAAACACTGGATGCTTCCGTTTGCTCCATGAAGAAGGAAGATCTACTCCACGATGCTTTGCGTTGTATTGCACAAGTTTATTGCAACTCTGAAAAATGCCGTAGCAACTGTATGGCTTTGTGGGCCGGTGTTAAACTAATGGCATCCAAAAGCAAACAACTACATATAAACAAAATGTAAATTGACAAATTGATTAGACAGATTCATTAATTTAGTTGAAGCTCTTTTCGATAGTAAATTTAATTTTTTTAGAACATTGAAGAAGGTGATTGAATCTGACGAGAACCTGAAAACAATGGTTTCTAAGAAAGAGATGTACAAGATTCAACAAGACGAATTGGAAGCTTATAAAGCATTGCAGTATGTTTGTCCAACTTTTTTATTTGTTTACAAATTTGTGTTGATTATTTGATTTGATTGTTTTATAAATTGAAAGGTATGACAATAGCATTGATCAGTTTTATGTGTTGGAAGAAATGATGAGCCTTTCTCTGCCAATTGAAAATAAAGCACAAATTCTCAATGATATGGTGCAACTACAGTGGTGCAAGAAGAATACTTTGCCTAGGTGTGTGTATGTGTAGGGAATACGTAATTATGTGTAATCATTGATGCAGTAACATTGACAACGTCATGTTTCAGTTGCACATCGGCTGATGATTATTGCAACACAGCTATAGACATGTTGGAAAAATCCTTGCCGATCAAAGGTGCAACAATTTTACATTGTCATTTGGCCACATCGTACCTTTGGAAAAGCATATTGCTCTTGGAGAAAAGTCAAGCCCTGGCGGAGGTAAGTTGACATATTTACGGCAAATTTGACTAGTCTGTTAATTTGTAAATATGTTATAACACTACAGAAAAGAGTGACGCGTGCAGAAAGTATCGTCCCTCTAGAAGAAACATTAAAAGTGAACGGCAATTCGGATGAACCTAGCGAGAGGGCCGACGTGACACCATCTTACTTGCAAACTACAATTAATTTGGAAAGCAACTACACTGTCCTCTTGCATCGTTCCCTCAAACTATGGACTCAAGTTGTCACTGCGAAATCAAATATAGAGTATCCACCTTTTGCTCTAAGTGTGCTGAAAACAGTGGCCGAGATGTGCTCGATATCCGGACAGGTGAGATTTTTACTAGACTGTATTGCAATCTTATTGGAATCGGTTTCGACTACATCACTAATCAGTGACTCGTGATGTTACAATGAAAAAAAATCAATATTTTCAGGATACCAAAGAGATGCTTGCTTGGTCATTGGCATACAAAGTAGCAAAAGCAACAAAGAGCCTGGCAGAAAGCGCATTATGCCTGACTAATGTCATAGTCACACTTGTTAGGTTAGGATTCTTGAACGAAGCGCAAGCCTTTATGGAAGAAAGTCGCTCGCTGTTTGTCAAGCTCAAGCCTGATGTCATCGAAGAGTGTCACGGAATGCTCTACCTGCATTACGCTGAAAGCGAATTGCTGCTGATGGCCGGTTCTGTTTGGAACGGCTGGAAAATACTGTGCAACATTAAGGAGAATACGCTGTACAAAGATAATGGCAGCTTGGAAATTTCATTGTTGCGGATCAAGGCTGATATTCTGGCCACGAAATATTCGCTCCTTCCTCCGGTTGTCCACATCGAACGTGATGACAATATGATGCCGCTCGACTACGCTAGCCGCGCATACCGTTACACTATTGCTTTGAAGGAGGAAAAATCACGAGACAAGTCTTTCAAGAAACTATGTAAGGCAGATTGTTGAAACCAATGAAGTGTTTTAAGGTGAAATAGTTGTAATAATAAATGTAACTGTTTCTATTATGTATACTTTTTCGCAGTTAGCATTCCTGAAATTGATTACAAGATTATTGGATGTCTGCTGACTGCTAGCGTGAACTTGGCACAAGTATTTCAACATATTGGAGCGATAAACGACTCGCGGTTAATTTTAAAAGACAAACTATTCTGGGCACAGAAGTTGTCACTGGCAAGCTGGTACGCTTGCTTTTATTATGAAATTGTAACAAGCACATGTTAGAAAATTAAATTAAATAGAAATTTATGATTGGCAGGTCTGTGAAGTTACTGTTGCTATTGGCCAGATTGGATCTGCTAAGTGGCTTCTTACGTGATTGCAATGTGAAACTGAATGGCATTGATTTTGTTGTGAACTCTGAAGGCTCACTGGATTCCTGCAACGAAGTTGTTCAGGATACCACAGAGGTAATGAATCTGTTTCACAAAATAACCCTAATATAGTGTCCGTTTTATTTTTTCCTTTATCTAATTTAGGCTCCAAGCGATTTTGAAATATGCGAACCAACTGCATTTACACGCCGCTTTTTCGCAAGGACTGTTTCCCTTGCTGATTTTGTGCAATCGCCAGAATCTATCGATTTACCGGAACGGTTACACCTTGGTGCAAACTGCAATTGCAGCTTCTGCAGTAGTGTAACTTTACGCCAGCTCCTTCTTCAATATGTGGCCCTAAGAGCGGAATACCTTCTTGAGCAAGGTCACAACGATCTTTCGCTAAGTATCATGAAGAAAATCGAAAATGTGGCCGTTGTGACTAATGCGGCAGCAGCTATAGTTTATGTGGGATTTGGAGAAATTCATAAGATTAAGGCGTTCGTTGACGGGGAAAAAACCCGTGAATTACACGAAGATGGGTGGAGAAAGCCGCCCATCTGGAGTTGTCAGTTTCTGATGCAGTTTGCAACAATTTGCTACGTAAATGGGGAATCTGAAATGACAATGAAAAGCCTGACGAAAATGGTTGGGATCCTGAATGAGAGTCACAGCTTCAGCGGACATCATGAGAAGTACCAGTTGTTGGCCACAGCCAATTACTATATGGCACTGTTGAAGCTGTCCAAAGCTGCGGTTTCAAACAACATTTCTGAATTATTTGATGAGGTAGGCATTACATTTTCTGGCAGAAACACGCTTCAGGGCTGACTTGATTCATCTTCACAAATTATAAAAAAAAATTGTAAAGTTATATTATTTAAAATTATTTCCATTTCCAAGAGATGACATTTTTGAAAGGGAGAACAATGTGCGAAACTTTAGAAATACAATTTAGAAATGTTGTCCCGGTCATGTTTAGTTTTGCTATAAATATTAATGTTCCACATTTTTGTGCTAAATAAGTAAATTTTGTGGCTTATTTTTCGTTAGTATTTTTAGCTAATTTAGCTTTTAAATCCAAAGCAAGTTACCCATGGAAATTTTGAAAATGGGTCAAATAAATGGGAAGCATATAAAGCAAACAAATATAATTGTGCTAGAAATTTAGAGCAAAGCAAACATCATTTAAGATAATCAAGTAAAATATTTAATGTGATTATTAATTTTCCAGGTTTGGCCAAGTTCGGTAGCGGAACCGGATGAGATCAATGACGAAGATGAGTTATTGCATTTGGTTAACCAGATTGACCAATTGGAATTGGTCCACACTCCACATTATACCAGAAAACCTGGGATAAAGAAAGCATGTCGTGCACCTGTTAAAAATCTTTATAATCCTTCTACCATCTGCTTGTCCAGCGACTCGGATGATGAAAATACATGCCTCCCAAAACCAACTTCAAAGCCAACAGAGATCAACATCGAAAATTCAAGCCAGTACAAAATAAAGTCTCAAAATCCAAAATTGGCGCAGAAAAGCAAACAAGGACCAGAAGAAGTTGATTTATCAATCAAGTATATGAAAAAGCACACCGTTACATCTAAAAAGTCTGCGAGACGTGCGATAGAAACAGTCGGCGATGATGTGAAAGAAATTATTCCGAAATCGCCTCTCCGAGTACAGAATACGATCGATAGCCACAACAGTGATGATGATGAGAAGATTGCGGTTACGAAGAAATCTATTGCTGCAAGAAGGCTGAGATCCATATTAAAGAGCGCAGATACGGAGACGGATGATAGCAGTATCGTTGCAATCAAGAAGAAAGAGAGAGGGAAGTTGGCTTGCAAGTTTATCAGCTCCAGTGATGATTCCGATGTTTTCGATAAAGATGATAGTCCTCGTCCAGTTCAACACAAAAGAGTGACAAGACAGAGCGCAAGATCTAGCGCGTCTAGTGTCAGTGCCAACATATCGAGCATCAGTTCTTCCAGATCATTATCTGCCAGAGAATTTTTAAGAGACTCTGATTTGCAAGAACAGGAAATTGTGAGGGGTGGTTCCAGTCCAGAGATTGAAAACAGTTTACGGACGATGAAAAACACAGCGGTTGCGATTCCAAAAAGTGATGCCGCAGTTGCTGCCAACATTGGTGTGTGTTTTGGTATTGTTTTTAAAGCAAGCTTTGAAGATGTTATGAATACTATAAAAGAATCATTAAAGCATTAATTTTTATATAAAATCATAAAAACATAATTTTATGGTTTTTTAATGTTCAAATTTCAAATAAAGTATTTTTATTTTCCAATTTTATATATAATGTTAGTGACTTGAAGCCCGGTGTTTTATATTTTTCTTGCAACAAATAATTAACTAGTTAATTAATTGTCATTGTTTTACTGCATATTTTAATATCTTTAAAGCCAAAATGTACTCCTAACATTATACTATTTAAATAGTCGAATTTCGATTAAAGTATTAAATATTCATAATAACAAATATTTCTGTGTGTTTTATTCAAAGGTGAGCTGCTGTCTGAAGTTACCAGTCTGTTGGAAGATGCCATAAGTTTGATAATTCATTATCCATCTTGTCCTCTGTACACAAATCTGTGCAAATTACTGGCATTTTGCAGTGGTGAAAGAAATTCCCTGTCGTCTTTTTGTGCCGCGGAATCAATGATGTGTACCTTACGGCACGAAACACTATTCAGTATTGCCAAGAAGATCAAGTACTATTACATTTGTCATTTACTTATTTTAGCAAACGTGTATGTTATCTTTTTATGACCAAAAATAATTTTGCAGATTGTCAACTGATCTACTCAATGGTGGAGTTGTTGGCCCCGACTTTTGCTATGCCACAATCTACAAACGTCTTCAAGGACACAGAATGAGAAGAGAAGCACTGAAATTCTGTGCAAACATTGAAGGAAGTTTGATACACATGAAAGAACTTATCGACTGCATTCCTGAAAGTGAGCCTATATCTTTTTAACACGAAGAGCCAAAGGTCAAGGTCACAGATTTATTAATATTGAAAAACAGTCAAATTAACTGCATCTGGCTCTTCTAGTGTTAATTAAGCTTTTGCTTAGAACGTACGGGTAATTATTTTAACATATTACTTGTATTGTAGATTGGACAGTTGTACAGATTAACACCGAACCTACAATTCATCAAAGTTTGGAAAACAAATCGAGGAATCCTGATTTATTGATTGCCCGATATTGTCGTAATAAGGACCCTTTGATGATTAGAATCACAGGCAGCATATGCAATGTAATGTTCTTTGTGATATGAACTAATTCCGATCATGTTTAATACATGTTATTGAAAAATATATTCCACTAGGGATTTTCGAAATATGAATCAGAACTGAAATTCATTTTCGAGGAGAGTGCAAAAAGCTTTCAACAAGAAGATAGGAAAACTTGGTGGTCCATGCGCAAGGGACTTGACAATCGGCTAAAAGTACAGTATTAACTGTCAGTTTTTTAATCTTAAATGTTTTATGTAATGTTAACATGTTTTCAATAGGTGTTTCTTGAAAGTGTGGAGAATCACTGGCTCGGGCCATGGAAAGGTTTATTTCTGGGCAAACCTATAGATGTTGTGCAACAGGAAGTATTAGAAAAACTTGTGGACTCTACATTAGCCAATTGGAAAACTAGTAATGAAGAAATCCGATTTGTGAGAGAACGTCTTGAGGTTTGTAAATGTTTGCCACTCATTCAGGTTGAATTTAATATAAATATTCATGACTACATTTCAAGACAAACATCTTTATTGAATAATATTTTATCTAATCCAATGTTAAATTTCTATTGAAATTGTTGAAATACAGGTGCTAATCGGAGCTAGTCCTTGGTTGGAAGTGTGCACTTTAAAAAAAGGCTTGGCGCAAATCATGAAATGTTCTCAACATGATAGCATTGTTCACACTGTGTGCATCTCCATTTTAAATCAAAAATCCGCACTCATGTCAGCTCGTGAAAGACATCCTGTGGTTCTCATATTGGACAAAGTATAATAACAATTATTCAATCTTGGAAAATATATTGCTACGTTCCTCTAGTGTTTTAAAATGCAAACTTATTTTATAGACAGCTCAAAGTTTGCCTTGGGAGTCACTACCTATCCTTCGAGGAAATTCTGCTGTGCGAATGCCTTCATTCCACTTTATGATGGGACATGTAAAACTCTGGGAAAATTCACTACTATCAACTGGAATAAACACGAAAAATACTTTCTACGTACTGAATCCATCGCGGGATCTGCCAGGGACTCAGACTACATTTCAAGGGAATTTCAACAGGTTGGTACAAACTAATATCGGACAGTATTGCATTGTATGGGAAATATACTTGACTTTCATACTTTTGTTGTTGCACAGGAGAAATTGGGCAGGAACATCTGGGAAGGAACCTAGTGCGGAAATGTGTACCAAAGCTCTAACTACCAATGAGCTGTTTGTGTAAGTATAATCAAATTTGTTTCATATCATCCAAATAGTGCTGTGTTAATGTGCTCTAGCAACATATGTAGTGCACAATTAATATTTGGTTATTTATAATAAAGAAAACAATAGAGATCTTTTTATAATTTATTTTTCTAAAAAATTATATGTACGATATTTTAAATTTAATCGTTTCTCAAAGTAATTAATTCTTTATTTAAAATACTTTTTAAAAGAAAATTAAGGCTTGGTCATAGAAATTAATGTATTTTAAATTACAAAATATGATGCAATTTTAGCCCCACTGTTCTTATGCTATCAATTTTGTGTGCATATCTATTAATTTTTATTCATTTTATAATCCAAACATTTTCAGTGGTGTGAAAGTGACAGGAAAAAGTATCCTCACACGCACGCTCACGCCATATAAGGTTAAAAAAGAGTTGTGTAAAATGGGTGGACGGGTGACCAATTTGAGAAACGGGTTCAACACCCGACTCATCTTGTATTCTTTTTTGTATGGGGATTATTTGAACAAATTTGTATGAAACAGTCTACATCTGTATAATTGACTGGTTAATTTGGCGGAAACCTGGTTTAGACAATGACCGTATTCCATTTTTAGCCTTGGACTAACTACACTAATACAGTACAAGGTTTATTTTCAATCAGATGGCAAACTTAAGAGACATGAAAGTGAAATAATTTACAGTATATTTATTTCCCTGAAAAATACAACACTATTATTTGTTTATTTTTAAAGAAAATTGCCAAAAATTGTGGAATTTACTTTCCATGTGAATTTTAATATTATTATAATTAATGATTGCATTGAATTGAATGCATTTCACACAGGTACTGCGGACACGGATCAGGGAGCAAATATTTTGGCAATACTGGAGTTTCGATTTTGCAAGCGAAAGCAGCAGCACTTCTGATTGGCTGCAGCAGTGTCCGTCTGACTACGCAAAGTGCCCATTTGGAGCCAAATGGCAGTGTCCTACGCTACATGATAGCCGGCTGGTTTGTATACAATTTGCAATTCCACCCACATATTGCCGTTGTACAATGAATGAATGAATGAACCATGATGCTTTACATTGGAATGTATTACAGTCCATGTATTGTGGGCAACATGTGGGACGTGACGGACAGAGACATTGACCGTTTCCTTATGGAGATGTTGAACTTATGGACACCGGTTGAGAAGTCTCGGCAGGAGAAAAGGGTTGACCGTGCGGTTTCCTTGGCACGGTCAGTCTGCGAACTCAAGTACATGATTGGGTCAGCGCCGGTTGTTTACGGACTACCAGTGCAAGCATTGACCGTTTTATAACAAACATGAAGGGTCCAATTTGTAATTATATATTATATAGGATATTATGAATGGTTCACATTTCGAATTTCTTATGAATTTTTCTAATGCATGTTCTCTTAAATTGTTACACAAGGATTAAATAAATTGCTGTTGCACGGGCAATGTAGAAAGTGGGGCAGTGTTACCTCGTTTGCTTTTAGTTTTAGCAACTGCAATGGAAATAATAATGAATAACTTTCCAGTTGGGATTTCTTACCATGATCCGGCACAAATATCTCATTGCCACTATTTTTGCAGTGGCTGCTCCAGTTTCTAAAAAAGCTGTTGCACAACTAGTGTAAAATACGTTTTTATGCACAGAGGCCATACATTCGTTACTGATATAAAAGTGAAAGTGCAAAAAGTGGCGATATTCACATAGATAAGTCGGTAAACAGATAACAGGACAAGTACAATTTCTTAATAATATATATATTTGTATATATGCAGTCGCAACTCGTAATAAACTCAATGTTCATGAAGAACAAAATTAGTAGTACGAAATAAAGTACCCTACTTTTATAGCTTATCAGTTGTTACAAATGTAAATTGGGGAAGAGTTTATCAGTCAACTGTGCACATATCTATACCGTTTTTACAATCATACACCGTACACAAGAATATCTTGGTACATTTTTATCACCCTATAAATGCCATTAGGCTTCATACAAATAGTGTACTAATTAATTGGTAAAGTATAACATCTATAGAGACATGATAATGGAAAATTAGCTTTCCCTACTGAGTAAAAATAAGATATGCCATGAGTATGTGCTTTCCATGTTAAGAGTGAATTTTTTTTAACATCCGGTGCTTAAACTCACATTTCCCTGTTGGATTTAGAGAATACTTGTCTGCATTTGGAAAACCTCGCTTATCCGAATTTGATAAATTACATAGCAACTCGCACCTCATTCATCACTTACTGCATTTCAATTGAAGTCATTGTTGATTTAATTGCGTATAATATGTGTTATTTAATTAAATAATGAAATCAATATTTCCATGAATGTGTTTCACCGAAATTGTTAAGATAATAAGCGATTGAATTTTCTAGATACGTCAACCCAAACATACACGTTAGTAAGGGGCTGTCCATTTAATACGTACGCACAGGGGAGGGGGGAGGGGTGGCAGGAAATGTGACGCATGCGTACTGGGGGGGGGGGGGGGATTTCTTCCAAGTGTACGTACACCATGCACTCAGCGCTCGCAATTGAAAACTTGGGCTAAAACCGCATTTTGTGAAGAAATTTAGCTACTTTGTGTGCACTAAATTTGAATACCAGTGTGCAGTAAAA
This sequence comes from Glomeris maerens, assembly GCA_023279145.1. Taxonomy (NCBI): domain Eukaryota; kingdom Metazoa; phylum Arthropoda; class Diplopoda; order Glomerida; family Glomeridae; genus Glomeris; species Glomeris maerens. The sequence goes on from WWPM01021848.1 coordinate 15,656, forward strand.
AATAACAACTTGTTATATAAATAAATAATGGAAAATAAAAATTTTGATGAGTCATATTTTTCGTCAATGTGTACGTACGGAGGGGGGGGGTTGGGTTGAGTGTGACGCCTGCGTACGGAAGGGGGGAGGGGGTGTAAAATTGGCTGAAAATGAGTACGTATTAAATGGACAGCCCCTAAGAAGCTATTCTGGAAATTTCATAGCCTGTATGCCATCCAATGGGCGATTCACAAATTACGTTTGCAATAAATGCTTACAGAAATTCTGTATGCAATGGTAACTAATATTAAACATGCAGGAAAATATTAAATTATGG
>WWPM01021851.1:0-10101 GCA_023279145.1 Glomeris maerens
TTTCGTCCTGCCCCTCCCTCTTTACCTAAGATTTGAATACTGAGATGGAAAACGCACAGTGTATAAAATGCTGGTTACATTCCCGTGACGTCATCGGAGTCCCATCAGATTTGTGCTATCGGAATGGGATCTCTTGACGTCACCGGCAACGAGCGCTTCTAGGACGTAACATTCCTCTTGCGCCGATTGTGCAATTCCAGGAATACCGGTACGTATCGAAGTAGGCTGCGGTGCATCGTTCATCTCGTGGTCAACTTCTCGTGTATTTATTCTTCTGATTTGTCGTTATAGTCTCAAAACAAGATGCCTAAAGTTAAGCAGGAGAAGACGTCGAGGCCACATAAAGAAATACAGAAGCAAGGTGGGAAGATTTTGCGTTCAAGTGCTTTAGTTTTAAAATATGGATCGGTGTACATAAATGAATAGGGCGCCATTAGCTGCATTCAATGCTTAGAATATGCACCATTCTTTTATGAACAAGTTGATAATTTGCAGGAATTCATTTCAACAAAAGTCTTGGGCAGCACGTCTTGAAAAATCCGTTGGTTGTCCAAAGCATCGTTGATAAGGTTTACACTTTTATCTCAAGTGTAATTTTATACGTATTATTGTATTTGTTGACATAATTTCAGTTAATTGTATTATAAATTTTCAGGCTGCCCTGAGGTCTACAGATGTTGTATTGGAAGTTGGTCCAGGAACAGGAAACATGACTGTAAAGATGCTTGAGAAAGTGAAAAAGGTTCTGTTATTAATATTATGTCATCACTGTGATTTATATGAAAACAATATTGTTCATCTTAATATTTTTTCTGAAATTTAGGTAGTTGCCTGTGAATTGGATACTCGGTTAGTAGCAGAACTGAAAAAAAGAGTTCAAGGAAGTCCACTGAATCACAAACTGCAAGTTGTGGTTGGTGATGTCCTCAAAACAGATCTTCCCTTTTTCGACGTTTGTGTTGCCAATTTGCCGTACCAGGTAAACATGATAAACAGGCAATATTTTCCCCAAAATGACTTCAACTATCTTAATTTGTATGCTTCTAGATTTCTTCACCATTCACGTTCAAGTTGCTGCTTCACAGACCATTTTTCAGGTAAATTCCTTAAAGTGCCTTCAATGCGGACATTACTAAATTATTCTACTTATTAAATTCTCCATTTCAGATGTGCAGTCTTGATGTTTCAGAGAGAATTTGCGCAACGATTGGTCGCGAAACCGGGAGATAAATTATATTGTCGTTTATCAATAAACACCCAGTTACTGGCACGTGTAGACATCGTGATGAAGGCAATTGAAAGAATCTTGACTAAATGACTGTTTTTATAGACTTAATAATGGAAATTGTGTGTGCATGCAGGTTGGCAAAAATAATTTCAGACCTCCTCCAAAAGTGGAATCTAATGTGGTTAGAATAGAACCAAGAAATCCACCACCAGCCATTAATTTTCAGGTATTACTAAATTTCTGTTTGTTTTTAATAGAATACCATTTAACATTATCAGTTTTCACAGGAATGGGATGGCTTAGTGAGAATAGCTTTTGTACGGAAGAATAAAACTTTAAGTGCAGCCTTCAAGTAAAGTTACATTTTTGCTCGATGATCATTTGCAATAAAAATACAAAAACTTTAATATATTGTAGATTAACAACTGTTCTGGAGATGTTGGAGAGAAATTACAAAGTCCACTGTTCATTGCTGAACATTGTGAGTATTCTGCTCTAATAAAGATTGTGATACTTTTCTTATATTTCAATCACATGTTATTCATTTGCAGCCGGTTGCCCCAGATTTTGATATAAAAACAAAGGTTGATGGCATACTGAAAAACATAGAATTTGACCAGAAAAGAGCTAGGTCTATGGACATCGACGATTTCTTGAAGTATGGTTGGATTTTGCACTATTCTTGTTATTTAATGTTCATGTATTATCATTTGATAATAATGTTTCTTCCCCCTCCCCTCCAGGTTACTTCATGCTTTCAATGCAGAAGGAATCCATTTTGCTTAGAAATTGGATTTGTAAAATGTGGCAATTTATTTCGTATAAATACATCGATGCATTTGACTTTGAAAATGATTTTGAATTGATATATGGTGAGTGTGATATTTAATTATTCAGGTCTGTCAAATTTTTCCATTTAATTACAAGTCAAAAAATATAAAAGAAAACTAGGACGAACTTGGGTAACACAAAATCTAGTCTTATACGCATAACAGGTTGATTGTAATTCCACACTTGATGGCATTGATTTTGCTACGGTATTATACAGCACTTGATAAATCAGAAATACGGGTTTTAATATTTGCCGAATTCAAGTGTTAACCTTGTTTTCGATACACGATAATGCCGAAAACACATCGTCGCTACAATTTTCCAACGTAGGCAGATACGATTTTAGCAACATAATCGCAGAGAGCGCTTCCCTCTTCGTAATTTTTACGGGCACCTCATCGCATTCTTTGCTTTCCTCGTCACTTTCGGTGGCAGCACAGCGGGACTTAATGTCGGAAACGATGGACTCCACGTCCATCGAACAGCAGATCTGCAGATTGATGTCGACGTTGCAATACTCTCTGGAAACACTGTCAGGGTTCCGATCTTCAACATAAAATCCAGCATTCCTTCTGTAGTCCTGGTATTTTCTTATCAGTTCTACCAAAGGAATATCATCGCTGCTATCATGGTCAGTACCGCCATCTTCTAATTCAAATGAATATTCCGGTTGCGAGAAGCCCGCGTTCTGGAAGCAACTCCTCACCAGGCTTTCTGGCACGTTCCTCCAAGCATTATTCACATTGTAAATTGCATCCAGTAACGTAACATTGAACGCTCCTTCTTCTCCTTCCTCAACAGCGTGCAACAGTCTCTTCATCAGACTGTTGCGGTAATGGCACTTAAAGGACTGGATGATTCCTCGATCCAGAGGTTGCACCGAAGCCGTGACATTTGGCGGCAGGTAGAAGATCTTCGTGGCAAGTAGACCGTCTATCTTGCAATGCGCCGGGCAGTTGTCCGCAACTATTACGACCGATCGCTTCTGCTTCTTAAACTGGGCATCGAACTTGCGAATGATCCTTTCCCAGATTTCCGCAGTCATCCAGGATTTTTCATTGCCGTCATAGAAGACCGGAAGCGATTTGACATTCTTAATGCAGCGGGGTTGTCTCGAATTGCCGATCACCAAGGGCTTCAACTTGTCTTTGCCGGTCATGTTGGTACAAAGCAGAACCGTGATACGTTGACGGGATCTCGTACCGCCGTGGCAAGTTTCGTTTTTGAACGCTTTCGTCTCGTCGGGGAGAAGTTGGAAGAAGAGTCCGGTCTCGTCCATGTTGTAGATGTCTTGCGGTGAGTAGAGTTTCAAGATTTCCAGAAGCATTGATTTCTTCCAATGCTCGATCACATGGTCATCGGCTGCTGCCTTTTCACGGCTGCTGGCATGTTTGAATTTCAAACCGTTGCGATCCTTAAAACGCTGAACCCAACCATTCGATGCAGTAAATTTGGTGTTCCGATCAAATTCCTTGGCTATTTCCAAAGCCTTCTCTTGCAGTATCAATCCAGTGATGGGAGTGTTGGCAGCTCTTGAATGTTTCAACCAGATTAACAATGCTTCATCTATGTCCTCGTATGCAGATTTCCTTTGGCGCTTGCGCATTGATTCTGTGCTGGAATCCAAAACTCCACTCAAGATTTCAGACCTCTTTTTCAATATCCCAGCCAGCGTCGAGCGAGGGATGTTATTTTCTTTTGCAAAAACCACCATTTTCTGTTTCGATTCCGTGAACCTCAGAATAAGATCGTATTTTTCTTTTAACGTTAACGACCCCAGCTTCGACATTTTCAAACTTTGCAATCTATTAAGTGCTCGAAACTACGAATATTTTCTTTAAATTTTACGCAGCTGGATATGTGCTATCAACCGGTTTGTACCAGTTCTTCCATTGAAATGAAGTATATAATAAGTACTGCTATACCATATTGACCTAGAAACTTTAATCCGGTCATCATATTTGGGAAAATAATCCATATACAGTGGATGGAAAATGACGATATACCCGGAATTGAATTTAAGAGGTGTCGAAATATACGGGGAATTTTGCGATGCGAGGCAATTGATGTGGCGCCAATTTCAAACTGCTTTTTCTCTCTTTGTGTAATGCCAGCTCGAAAAACATTTCAAAAACTACAACTATCAGGATTGTTTGCACAAATAACGCATGGTATAACGTCAAGAATGTCGGGAGTTGTAGTTTTTGCCGAATATTTGCGCGTATATGTAGACAGGGTATGAAATAAAATTTTGCCTGTGGTGCAATGGGAGAAGTCGGGAGGAAAGGCGCTGTCCGCAGCCGCTGTAATAATGGGCACTCAATAAGCGCATGCGCAGCTGATTACAAGGCGCTTTGTCCAGACGCTACTTTTCCTTTCCAGATGCAAAATGGCGGACGTTTACCGGCTTCGGTGCTCTCTTTTGGGACATTCGATGGACGTTCGCTGCGTTTGTACTTTGAATTTCCTCAACGACGCCATAGTTACTGGTTCTAGGGACACAACAAGCAGACTTTGGATTCCGAAAGAGTAATATAAATAAATATGCATTTAATTAGGCAATTATGCATCGGTCATGAACTTGCTTTTTAAATGACGTGCAATTTTGTGTAATTCTTCTTAATTTCAGGTCGTCTCAAAGTTACACAGAGTTTCGTTGTTTCAAGGGACACACGAATTTCGTTTCTGCCCTGTGCTCTTTAAATCCTGATGACAATTATCCAGAAGGTCTTGTGATAACTGCGAGTAATGACAAGTCAATTTGCGCATTTACACCGACATCTTCTGAACCTGTCTATCGACTTTTGGGACACACTGACACGGGTAATATTCGAACAAATACTTAATATTTAAAGAACAAAATCAAATAAATCTTCTTGTACTTTATACGCTAGTGCTTCAGTATTGAATTATCCAGTATGTAGTATTTTTTAAAACTTGTACTTAATATTGACAGTGTGCGCATTGGACAGTGGGAAATTCGGCACCATCCTCAGTGGTTCATGGGACAAAACAGCCAAGGTTTGGCTGGGACAGAAATGTTTACTCACGCTTACCGGTCACACCGCTGCCGTGTGGGCCGTCAAAGTGATGCCTGAGCACGGTATCATGCTTACCGGATCTGCCGATAAAACCTTAAAAATGTGGCGAGCCGGCCAATGCGAAAAGACGTTTACGGGTACGGGGCGCGCAAATGCAAGTTGTTGGGTGTTCAAGGGCTTGCGTTGGATTAACACACCTTTTACTGTTCAGGTCACACGGATTGCGTTCGTGGAGTCGCAGCTCTAAACGCTAACGAGTTCTTCTCATGCGCAAATGACGGAACCGTACGGCAGTGGAGGATTACCGGAGAATGCATCGCTACATATCCTGTGCACGAGAGTTTCATTTACGGTATCGCCGCTTTGGTTTGCGGCTCGGGGTTCGTTTCATGCGGTGAAGACCGCACGTTGAGGGTTTGGAAGCACGGCGAATGCAAACAGATAGTCAACATCCCTGCCTTGTCCGTGTGGTCCGTTGCGGTTCTTTCCAATGGCGACATAGTCGCCGCATCCAGGTATATCCCTTGATTTCCACGCTAACTTGTTATCACTGATGCATTTAGTGACTCGAGTGGAAATGATCCATGTCTAATCGTCCGTTATTACTTATAGTGATGGCATTGCGAGGATATTTACCTGTGATAAATCGAGGCAGGCGAGCGCGGAGGAAATCAAGGCGTACGACGAAGAATTGTCCAACGCTGCAGTGACGTCCGGTGAAATTGGAGACATTAAAGTGGAAGAACTGCCGGGCAAAGAAGCCCTTTACGAACCAGGCAAGCCCCTCTGTAGAATTTCCACTGACAACAGTATTTAAGAGTGCAATTTCATTAGGAAAACGCGATGGACAAACGAAACTGGTTCGCGTCGGAGGCAAAATCGAAGTTCATCAGTGGAGCAATGCCGACTCGTCGTGGTTGAAATTGGGAGACTGCGTCGGCGGCGCCAGTACCAAAGGGAAGAAAACTTTCGAAGGAAAAGTAAGTAGCCTATTTTTTGACCGTATTGGAAATGCGTCACCTATTGTGGAAACCAGAATCATAGGTGGGCGTATTCGTTGTGTGTCCAGGAATATGATTACGTGTTTGATGTGGACGTTGACGAGACAAGGCCCCCGTTGAAGCTGCCGTACAATGACGGGGAAGATCCGTGGATGGCCGCGCAGAAGTTCATAGATGCAAACTACTTGGATCAAATGTTCCTCGATCAAGTAGCGAACTTCATCGTGAAGAACTCTAAAGGATCAAAGCCGGGTAATCAGCAGACTTCCAGCAAATACGCGGACCCTTTTACAGGTTTGCTGCCAGATATTTTTAGCCAGGAAATGTTCTTTCTGGGTTTAAATCTTTTTACGGAGTTGTAATTTCCTAACACTTTTGGACAGACGTTCATATGTTTGTTGCGATATATATTACTACATTAAGGTGGTTCCCGTTACCAACCCGCATCAGGAGATAGATCCGTGGTACAAAGTAACACTTCAGAAGCAGCTGATCCGTTCACCGGATCCGGCCGATACCGTCCACAAGCTTCTGTTACCGGCACCCAAATTGGAGGTTGTACTCTTAGCCATAATGTCTACCTGGCTACAATGCATTACCAAAACCTGTATTTTATTCCCTTAGACGTGCACATGAAATCGGAGTCCGCCAAGTTTTACCCACAGACGACCATATTGACGTTCGACGTTGCGAACGCAGCGGCAATATTAGGTATGTGTTACAAATTGTGTAATTGATATTTGCAGTACAAGTAACAAGCAATTTGTTTATCACGCTAATTTTTTTTAAACAGGAAAACTAAAGGAATTCAATTCACATATGCAAATTGACAACGTGAAGCTCGATGACAATATCTGCGAAGTTCTTGTACAGTTGTGTTGCGTGAACAGCGTATGGAAATCTGCGCAGTTGTCCGCACTAGAACGAGCCTTACAGTGGCCTAAAGGTCGGCGATTGAGCTGCAAACTAGATTTTCAGTTCGTCCCATTGACACGTTCATTTCAATATTATTGTTTTTCCCGCAGACAAATTATTTCCAGCGCTGGATATTCTCAGGCTGGCTGTACGTTCAACGGCCGTCAACGATTACTTCTGCAAGAATCCGAACGACCAGAACTTTATCAATTACTTGCTCACGTGCTTCTCACATAAAGATACACCGGCGAACCAAATGCTTTCGCTGCGGACTTTGTGCAACCTGATGAGCCAACCTTGCGGACAGAACTTGGCCGTGGCCCGACGCGAAGACATACTGAACGCGGCGACGGACCTCGTGCCGACCGACAACAAACACATACAGGTTGCACTCGCAACTCTTGTACTCAATTTCTCAGTGCTGATGCGGAAAGCGGGAGAGATCGAAGGGAAATCTCACTGCCTGTCTAGCATTGCGAACATGCTGAGCGTGACTTCGGACACCGAAGCCTGCTTCAGGCAACTGGTGGCCATCGGCACGCTCATATCGGACGATCCTGAAGGAATGGCCCTAGCTAAATCTTTGGACCTTCACCCGGCAGTCGAGAAATTTGCTGCAGCGAAGGAACCGTCTAAAATAAGCGAATGCGCCATGGATCTTGTTAAAGATTTCCAGAAGCCGATGTGAAATATTTATGCTGTTCAAAATAAATTATTGGTTGAACCACAGGGAAAAGGAAAATGTGAAGAAGTTTATTGAGTGCCAGCCAACCAAATTTTGAAAGAATTTTCACCGTCATTTTAGGTAAAATTTGATGTTTCTATAAATTGAAAATGCAGGAAGTCCAGCAATTAAGTACGTATTCGGCGTTTCAGAATATAAGTTTTATATTGAGAATTCGTTTCGGTGAATTAAATGTTTATTTTTACAATTCCTTTCCAGTGAATACTCGAATTGAAATGTTGAAGTTATCGTGAAGTGCTGCGAGTTGATTATTGATTGGCTTGTTCGCACGCATCAATCCAATCGCTGTAAACGTCAATCGCCTCCGAAAGATCTATCAATAACCAATGGTAAGTGTCATTACATTACATGTCATCCAAGGACATACATATATTACAAACAGTACAATTTATAGTTGTTTGGAAATCTTCCAGGCAAACTCTGCAAGTGATCCTTCCTGTGTTTCTGGCTCTGTCCCTGGAAACGTTATATTGGAGTATTGTAAGCGATTGCATGCATTGTGCAAAGGTAGATTCACAGTTAATTTCAGATTGACTTTACATTTTAACTTCGCATGATTTTTCGTGGTTGCAAAATGGGCAATTGAAGAGTGTGTCAAGTGGCTCAATGGCTTTTCGTTTTGTAGGAGCCTTCCTCTTGCTTTTACGTTTTCCCATTTTGCCAACTAATATTCCTAATAAGATCACCGATCACCATCCTGAAATAGAAACCAAACTTATACACGCGAGCGTTATTTATAGACAAATTACCAAAACAAAACATAGGCCTATTTGTCAAAATTTCATGTTGCATTCGAAGAGAGCGTAATCCGCTCGTAATTTTCAAAAAAAAACCCCAAACCTAATTTAAAAGACGAAATTTATATTAATTGCGTCCTTTATTTTTATTGCAGGCTACAGTTTAGAAACAGGAAGTGAGAACAGAATAGCAACAACTGACCGAGTGCATTTCGCCACATTTCCCCAAGCCGCCGTCAGGTGTCGCCGTCTCCGATGAAAACTAGGTTCGCACAGTGCTGCCATCTTCAGCGAAAATGATCAGTTAGAAGAATTCGAATGTAGCCAATAGCAGAACGAATACACCCTACTCCCTCTAATGAACCAATCGGCGCAGAATTTTAAAAATCGGCAAGATGGCGGCTTCCAACCGGTTTAGTAAGTTTAGTTCGCATTCTTTCCGCTATCTCCGCAGGTCTGGCGAAATATTTAGTCGCCCAATGTGACAGAGTTCATCTAATAGTTCATCTGCACCTAAGCAACAGAAGCAATTGTTTAGACGCCGATGTAAAACGGGAATAAAACTAAAAGAAGCACAAATGACGTGCACCGAATCGGCTTGCTCTCGGTTCGTTCAGACTTGTTCACACAGAAAAATGCAACAATAAAAGTGAAAGGTTTGTGTATTATATGTATGTTTCAAGGAAGATAATTCATACTGTACATTAATAACAATCTTAATGTCAATTTTCTCAGGTTGCATTCATTCTGCGATTCTCTAAAACGAATCTGTAAAAATATGAAGACTTGAGAAGTGGTCACAAAACATGCTTGGAGGAAGAAAGAAAGACAAAGGTCTTCATGATGGAGTTGTTGGAAAATATGTGAAAAAAGACACACCACCTGCATTACCTAGTAATAAATTACGCATTTAGTTTTGTACAACTGAAACATAAAACTTGCCGAGTTTTTTTAGACAATGTTATCAACGATTTTACTTAATTTCTTTGAAAAAATTAGAATGCTTTTCAAAAGCTTCCAGTTATATATCATAATGATTTGTAGAGGTGATGCGTGGATGTACATTCTGTTTGTAAATTATAAAAGAGCTTGTTTTCGTTGCCGCAGCTATAAACACGTGGACAAACCAACAACCGGTGCGCAAAATCCAGGTGTTTCAGAAGCGGACGGGAGTGTTTCACCCAAACCAATTACAACTGCAGCAAGCGCAGGCCGTGTCCAATCAGCCGACGAGCATCGCTCAGAAATGTGCCAACGCAAAGACCATGTCGCAGCAGCAGCAACACCACTTACAGCAATACCCACCTTTCTCGGACATTAGACAGTTTGATTTGCAGTTCCACCCTCAGGCAGCCGGAGCGACCGGCATCGCGAGGCACACGCAACAGACCAGGATGTCCGCCGACGTCGAAGGGCCGCCTTTCGGTCAGGGACACTTGGAATCTCAAGCCGTTCATCTGGCAAGTTACGCGCCGCCATCGCAGTATCGTGCCACGAGAGCTTACAACGCGCACTACACTTACAATGAAAACCATTTCGCAGACAACGTGCAGCATGCCGACATGTATGCGGGTGTCCATGGTACGAAAATCCTATGATATAC
>WWPM01021852.1:0-17650 GCA_023279145.1 Glomeris maerens
AGCTATAGACAACATTACTATATGCATTCATATTTGCAACCAAGAGTTGCCGCTTTCCATTATCTTGTATAATTACCATGCAAGGATATCGATAAGTGAAATGAACAAACAGTAAATTGCGGTACTACTCCAATATCATTGTACAACAAACACACAAAGGTGCTATTGTCAAGGAAATCCCAATCAAGCTCAGCAAATCCTCTCCACATAATATGCTCGCTTTTTTTTTAATCAAAGATCATTAGGAACAATGCAAGTTTCTGTACATATTTGAATAAGGGGAACAACAATATTTTAAACATGCACGCCTCCTGTTCATTACGAGTCAACAAGCATGGTCTTCGTTTCTTTATCGGTCATTAATTTTGACGTTTACGAGCCTGAGGGTAATCGACTCATGTTGTGGTTGCTCCTATCAACTATAATATCGATTCGGGTTTCAATGAATATGTAATCCACTTCTCGTAATTAAAATACCTCGAAATAGCGTTTCAAATCTTTGATTTCATAATAAACATTCTGAAATAACCTTTTCCCAACAAATACCGAATAGAAATTTATAGTAACAAGTTTCAATAATGAATTTCACTTACAAGCTAGTAAATATAAGCATCGACAAAACCATGCTTTATATTAAGTAATTAGGTAAGTACATAATAAACCATCAGCTTTGCATTTTAAATTCTACAGCTTAATTTGTATGCAGTAATATACCATGATTTTCGCAGCAAAATAACGTCATGCATGTAAAATGAGGGAAATTAAAAGAATTAACGAAAAACGAGGGTCTGAAACTTTTAGAGTTACGAGTAATTGAATGAGTATCATGGTTTAAATTATTCAAATCGCCCAGCACGCGGTACAGAAATAGGCATTCGTCAAGTCATTTGACAAGATGTGATTATTGTATGTATGATGAATGTAACAAAGAGTTGAACAATATACAATGATGAAAAGTTGATTTCACGATGAGTTAGCTGCATTTCAGCAAACCATTTTTCTGATTACCAATATACAAACAACTTCTGGTGGGTATAATAATACGTTGAACATTTCAAATATAAGTATAAATCAGATCTTTCTTCGAATGAATTCAATTATTTAAAAAATGAGTAACATTGGAAAGTACAGGGTGTCCCTGAATGGTTTGATCAAAATCATACAGTATATGCAGGATGACATTGTAAGACTAAAATGTCCAGTAACATTTTGTGATTGTGCGCTTCGCTGCGGTGGAAAATGCATTCGAAGGTTGGTGACGCTGCGGCCTGTTTTGAAGTCTCACCATTCACTGTTCCTTAAGGCGGCTCCGACCGGAGCATATAGTTGACGTTTTGCCCTATAGATGGCGGAGTTTTTCATGGAATTCCATGACAAATACTCCATGTTAAACTGCAGAATGGCTGCAAAATATATGGAATATTTGGTCCCAGACGAAAAAGCCCTCTTACATGAACTGTGAAGCGAATTTGAAGTTCCGGTTATTGTCAAATTAAAGTATATTGCATGGTTGACATCGTGTCAAGGCTAATTTTTCAAAATATTTCTTCGTTTTCTTACACACTGATCTGGAATGTCAAATTTGTGAAAATGATTAGATATTTTTTTAATACAGGAAATTACCAGATGCCTAATTAAAAAAAATAAGCTTGACAGGTTGTACAGAATCACATGCTGAACAATATACATTCTTCAAAAGTCTTTAATTTATTGAGGAGTTCGCACACGGAGGCCTACCAATTTCCAAAGATGTAACACATTCGGTAATTTTTTACAAAGCGATTAAAAACCTAAAATTTACACACTGTGTGTCATATGAAGCCACAAAGTGTTGCCAATTCGGCTATAAATTTTGTGAAATTATCTTAAATCAATATAACACACTTAAACTGGGTTTACACGATCAACCATTTATGCACTGCAGGGCTGCCGCCTTTAAGGGTAGCGTGGAATGAGCCGCCTTAACTGAAATGTATGACAAACCGAAAACTATCTTTATTTTATATTTGGAAACAACATTATTCATGAAATCCCAAAGTAATGCGTGTTTGAGAAGTGAGTGCACTATGCACCTTGTAACCGGCATCACAGCAAGTGCTTGAAATCACCAAACTTTGAATACATTTTCCTCCGCAACGAAGCGCTCAATCACAAAATGTTACTGAACATTTTAGTCTTACAATGTCATCCTGCATATACTGTATGATTTTGATCAAACCATTCAGGGACACCCTGATCTGCATGAACAAATACTTTGTGGCTCGAGATCGTGGATCAACTTTTGCAAAAACGGATGATGATGATGATGATGACTAATTAAGTTGTTGTGGTGGACGTGACGGCGAAAACTCAGATTGCGTGACTGCATGCTTTCTGCATGCACACACACACACACACTGCATCCGCCTTTTATTATTACTATTATTCCTAATATCAGTTTTGCCCTACCTCATATCCCACAATCCGCCCTTTTCACGTCTCTCACTTTCCACTAAATATTCAGAAACACCCATTATAACAAACATATGTTGCAGGTATCTCGTGACAGGTCAATTGGAGTGTCATCCAATTTCAACCCACATACATACATTATTCAACAATCTTCCCAACAATGTTTACAGTCAAATGACATGCCACATTTATATTTTGAAAATAAAAGTAATTGCAATTTTCATTGCAACAAAAGCTTCAAAAAAGATTGCAAGTATCTTTAGAAAAATAGTATATTATTTAGCTAAGTAGGTTCATACAAAAACCGACTTATCAACATGTTCATAAACTTCAGTTTGAATACAAGTTGCATGGATCCAGTAGATGTAACTGTCTAAAAAAACGAAGAGCACAATGTTACATTTAATAATATTAAATTGCATAATGTTTCCTTTTTCTAATATTCATATTAACAGATGGCAGTTATCCTTGAAATATGTATGGCTAAATTACAAATGTCTATTGCGACCATTTCGCCATAAATACGACCGAGAGAATACTTAGCGAAGATGTTGCTTAAACATTTTTAAGAATTGCGCCTGAAATTTATTGTCACATAAAGAATTATGAATGCTGCTGGGAAGAAAATGTATTTCGCTGAATATTATTTCAATGTGAGGAAATGAAAGTGCGATATTGGCCAAGAAATGCGATGTGACCGCCAACGCACCCTGTTTAGAGGGTGAAATGCTTTTAGGGGTCGTTTTACAGCTTAGTTGCAATTTCAATTTGCGGATTCGTCGCTTTAATAATAACATGTTTCACGAGTAACTACGCGCAATATTCATAACTTTGCTTAAAAAGGTACGGATTCGAAGTAAGCTTAAAATACACTACGACATTATAACAGTATCTGAAATTATACATATAATTGCATATTTTGAATTTCAAAATAACGTACTACTTGCGGCGCAAAGATCCACTAACTTTCATATATAATACCTTAACATCCCATGCTTTCACATAATAAATATAAATAGGGTGGACACAAAATACAATACATCGCAACGAATAAAATCACACACAGGTCCATGCTGAAGGTTTTTCATTAAAAATAACAGAATCGCAAAAATTGCTTGACTTTATATCGGAAATTTTAAATACTCCACTCTGCCAAGAATCACTTGATATTGGGCAAGGCTGATTTTTTGGAAAAAGCAATGGCTGCATTCATTCACTTTAACATCATAACAAATGTGAAAGTCAGATTATAATAAGTGCCTCAATTCTTACTTCAAAATCTAAAATGGTATTCAGAACGTTACTTAGAAATTGGGCGTTGTTTATTTCAAAATTCCTCATTCATATTATGTACCTACATACTAGTAAATTGCTGGTTAGCAGCGCAAATTACGAAACTCGAGCTTTGTTCGTGTGATTTTGTCATAACTCAGAACGATAAACATCATAATTTAATTCAGACAATACAACCTAAACTTGAATGAAACATGTTGGAATTGCACGAGTATCTTGCTGATGAAACGGGATCTAAAACTTTTTAGTGCAATTTTTGCAACAACAAAGAAATTCCTGCAGAGCATATATTGACATGCATGCATGCGATGAAATAGCTAGAAGAGAAGATCCGACCGGTGTGCATGACGACACATGCAATATGCACAAAAAGTGCTCCTGGAATATAATAATAAAAGAAGGCAAACGAACCATGTACGCACATCATATCAATATGCAGTTTCATGTAAATTGCAGCCATCGCATATAGACGTCACATTTGTGCATACATAAAACGAAGGTGGCGCAAAAATCACTCCACTGGGAGAAACTACCATTCTGCATTTCCCCCTATAAAGCGGCACAAACGTCTGGATTTATTGCACTTTTTAGCAACAATGACGGTTATTTTTTGAAATGTACAAACAAAAAATTCACGGTTTTCTAAAGGGAGAAAATGGAAAGAGAGAGGAGGGAAAAAAAATCAGTTGGTTGCACGAAAAGCAAAACCTAATCGACGCAACGTTAACTTCGCATTTGCTGCATTTCCCTTTACTTTCTCTGTTTTCTGTTCTCGTGGGCACAACTAATGGTTGCCTGTAAATGCAACGAAATGAAAGCAAAAACGTCGCTCCGAGCTACATAATTTCCTTTCCCAACATGCAAAACAGCAGCAAGCCACATACAAAAAAATATCCCATACCTCCATGCACACACACTGAGCTTTCCTTCAATTACACAACTCCTTTCCCAACTACAATAAACGCCTATAAAAATATCAGATTAAAATTTTCAAATACCTAAGTAACGTAAAGCAATTGTACGTTATGGCTTTTCAGATAGACATCTTTATGGCAGTGGCACTAAATAATTCCTCTATTCAAAGTACAATATAATCATAATTAGTGAAATGCAGCTCACATTAGAAAATACGCTTGCCGAAAAATTTATAACAAACATTACATATAAATAACATTTTATCCAGCATTGCAAGACTCAAATAAAGAGCTGTCACTGCAATGACTGCCTGCTATCTGCACTAAACTGAAGTTGAGATAAGGTGTTTCTATACTATATGTCAAGCAACTTCAACACAAGGGCACCAATGGGGGGAAAAAAAGCTGCTGCTCATTTCAAATGCATGGATAATGTTGGACATGTTCTCGAAACAACCATAAATTCGTTAATATACGAAATATTCCTATCCAAATGAGCATAAAGAATCCCCCCGAACCCCACTATGCACCTCTTTTCATTGTCACAACTCGTTACATTAAACATGGACGAACACCCTATAAAATTTGCCGACAAGGTTCATTCGTTTCGCATCCCCGTGTTCATTGTTCAAATGAAAATTTATGCTTCGAAATTCCCAGCGAAAATTATTCTATCCATCAGCAAGTAAAATTTTCCGATGAATAAAGTTTGCTCTGTTGGTGAATGGCAGATGCAATTTAAATGTGCGTGTGTTCATGCAACCTTTTGTTGGGAAGGAATCCTCCGCTGAATAAAGCCTCCAAGTGTTGTTACCGGTGACAAGCACTAGCTGAATAAATAAATAAAATTCGTCACAAATACCTAGCAAAACACATCCTTCTACGGAGCGAAATTTTGCCCGAATCTGGCAGCCAATTTGGATTGCAGCGGTTTGACAGCTAACAACCATCTGTATAACTGTACCGAATCCAATACATAAGACTGCATCAAAGACAAAGCAACAAGGACACCGCTATAACAACAAAAATAACTCCAAATGTCATCCTATAATATTGCAAGGCGCAAAAACAGGACAAACAGATGAATGAGATGGAATGAAAGAAAATAAGCCAAATGAAAGAGCGAAGGGAGAGAGGAAAAAAAAGTAAATTCTGGTATAGTCTTCTAAGCTCATTCCGTATAGTTTCAGTGACAGAAAGTAAGATGTCAAGTAAACCAATAGAGAAAAAGATAGCAGCGACAAGTAAGATGAAGAAGACAAGACAAAGTGCTTAAATGTTGTCTCCTTCTTTCTGACACTAATTAACGTCTGAGATAAAATGCGAAGATATAACCAAAACAAAAATAGCACTAGCTAACAAACAGTAACTTCAAAATTCAGTCCATCACAGAGCCACCACCTATAAAGTTTCCAGTTAATAGGCGAATTGACAAGTGACACCCCCTCATATACGTTTGTCAGGTGCAAAAATGTAATGACATCGTCAGGTAAAATTGTAAAAATAAAACGGGAAATTATAATGCGTTTTATGTTGGTTAAAAAGTCATATTTTTTTAGGCCCTGCCATGCATTTCATGAAAATTCGTCAGCTAATAACATGTGTCATGAAATCTACTGGACTTTGATGGGTCTAAATTAACTTGGAAATTTCAGTAGAAAAATATACAACGCCAGTTCAAATTTTAACTCATGAAAAGTATGCAAATGTTGCAAAACATCGTTTAAAGTATTTATATTCCATTATTGAATTCACGACGACAAATATTTATCATTTTCTTCAAATAAAATGATGCAATTATTGTTTATCAGGAAGAGAACAGAAAGGGCGAAATAAAAGGGATCATAAGCGAAGCTGAGAATGCCAATAAACTGCTCATCCAATGACAAGTTGTCACCACTCCATGACCACACATAAGCAACCAACTGGAAACCAAGATTTCACTCAATGTAGCGATCCACAAAGGTTGTTGTTATTATTAGATGCAGTATAACATTGCTGCAAGATACAATTGATCCCAGTATTTGCGCAGAAATAAATCGCATGTGACAATAAAGTAAAAAAAAAATAACTAATCACAGTTCTGAAGCAGAAGAAACACCAGAAAATAGTCTACTAACCCTTGATAGTATGTAACATCAGACCAAATCAATTTAGCTAAATATTCTATCTGAAGAGCCAAATGAAAAGCAACATTCAGGAGCAAAAAAAAAACAAAGTAAATTGGGACAAGATCGAAGTTCAATTGGGTGATGGTGTGGTTCCTTGGTCACCAAAGTACAGTAAGCATAGCATGTATTAAGAAAATCATGAGCATTGGTTAGGATAATAACATCTCATAAAACATTTGGAAATGGATAAGGTATATATGTATTTTTACTCGGATATATTTCAGTTGAGGAAAACAAAAGCAACTTTTTCTGGAAATTTTATTTTTCACTTAACCAAAAACCATAAAGAAAGTTGGCAAATAATAAATATGTGCTCTCGGCCAAACCTGAGTGGTTCAAGGAGATTAAATATTTCAGGTGAAACGGTCCACAACGAGTTCACAGATATTAAAAGTGGATGGCGAGTCAACCGGAGATGAAACACCAACAGGGAAAAATATTTAATTTCCAGCAATGCGCTAAGGGCAACGAATTAAATCCCTAGTCGCAATTTGCATACATCTGTATGTGAGCATCCACAAAGGACAGTTTGTATAGAGCAAAGTACCAATATGGAGGACACCTTTGCTTCTTCTATTCGGACATTAAGTCCGCCCATTACCGTTGCAACTCATATCAAACTAAACAGCAGCTAGCTCTTAATTAGCCTCCGCAGTTAAGTTCAGCTTCTAGCCAGCTTAAAATACAAGTAAAAAGGAAAGGCAATTGCACGAATGGCTCGATTTACGCGGCATCATTATGCGCGGATTCACCTGTGCGCGAATTAAGCTTGCACACGTACCTCATTTTTAATATAATAATATATTACAACTGCAACACTCGTACTTTTGCAAATAATTAATTACGGAAACCCTACCCAAAATTAATCCAAATTGTAAATCTGTGTTGGCTGCTTATAAACTAAAAACTTAAATCTCAAGGTAATAAACAAGGTGAGGCAAAAGTCTCGTTCTCCATATGGAATATATCTCTTATGTCTCCTACAATTAGTTCTTATTTTACGTATAAGTAGCTGGAGCATTGACAGTCTTCAAAAATAAAACAAAATTTATATAGCTAATTAACATTATTGCAATCAGAATTTATTTAATTAGATACCATGTAAATTAGTTACGAATCTATTATAGCGCTTTATGGTGAAACCGTGACCTTTGGGCTCATCTTTCTTGAGCAAGACTATAATATAGGTATACGATAACATGGCCAAGATCAAATTAATTTAACTACTACAAATTTTACTTTCCAGTATATAGGTACTAATACGCAATGAAATAAATCTGAAGACCATGTATGCGTATTCATCTGTATTTTGTGTAAATGGTGTTATGTCGGCCGGATATTACTACATGCAGCACAATATGCAGATGACTGAGGGCAATAAATCGCCTTTATCGAGTCCAAATCCGCAGAAAACTTTTGTCTACCCTTTATATGTATAAGAAACAACTTCAATGACATAAATAACAACAGCATATAAACTAGTGCACAAACTATAAAGGAGGGAAACGACGCTCTGCGATCACAAGGAGACATGGTGCTGGATAAGTTCCAGAAATTTGCATGACCCTTTTGTCAGTTAGGGCCGATTTTCTCTCCCACCGCCCCCTAACCACCTTCCAAACTCCATCACCCATTAAACGTCGGTTCCTCGCTTTGGCACACTTCCTGTTGCTAGAATCTGCGCAGCTCCAAAAGGAAGCAATTAGTAGCAGGCGGCATCAATTTATGCACGATCCTTGATTTGCATACGGTCGTCAACCAATACTGCATGCCCAACTTGGCCACGAAAACAGCCCAGCAAACGCACAACACAGCCGATTATACTACACTGCATGTACGTATGTATGTGTATAACTTCTATCTCAAAATCGGAAAACTCTATATACCAACTCTATGCTATATTTCTCCACATATTCCGCACAATAGGCAACAATTAAGGCACCTCTTCGGCAATTTGCAGTAGAAGTTAATGCCCTTTCTTATCTCTTTTGAATTGTCGTACATAAATTACACTATACTGCAGCAGTGTATTGAATCACATGCAGTGTGTATGCCATGGCTATAATTTGCATGTCTGTTGTAGTTTGCATTATCGGCAGGACAGCACTAGGCTAAGGTGCTTTTTTAAGTAGGTGTGAATACAATGTAGTTATACCATTATTGCTGCAAAAACATATGAAACGTCCCCTTTTAGTTTTACAGTAGTCATAAATTTGATTGGCTGGCTAGATGATACACCTTTGTATGCTTGGGGAAAAATGGAAGCATCTTCAGTATGTTTCTAAAGGACAATCAAAGATACAGGGGAATTCAAGTAGGGGGGGGGATGACATTTAAGCGAAATAACAAGCAATATACGCGAAGCCCTAAAAACATGTCGTCTTTGGATAAGTGAAAGTAGTGGACAACATTATTAAACAAAAATGGAATAATGTGTTATCTTTCGCTACTGGACTGACAAAAAACCGAAAGTGACACTTAAACAAATTCCATTGTATTTTGTTGGAGTTTGATATACGTAAAACATATGCTGCAAAGCGAAATCCATCGTGTGGCAGAAAGCAGTTAACTGCAAATTCATTCAGACTTTATACAGGGTAGTTATAAAGTCCTTTGCCCCCCCCCCCCCCAAAAAAAAACTTTTACATGGTCACATATAGTAAAAATCTGAATACGCAGTGACAGCAAGTCAGAGGTGCTCTATCCAATGGTGCCAAAAAACTGACCTCTGAACTTGCCTTCAAGGTCATCCGAAACCTAACTTGGCAAATATAATAGCTAGAGCAAAATTTCAAATTGGTACGATGAAGGAGGATATTGAAATTAGTACAACACAGCAACTTTTAAGTGAAACGGAGCAGAGGAGAAGCGGCAATAAATTTATTAGTTTTGGCAATTTCACGCCTGACGTGTATTGCAAAGAAGATGGCCGACAGGCGCAACCGTGGCAATTGCACACCAGGCGCGTACTGCAGGGAAAGTGACAACGATTGTTCCTGTCCGTCATCTTCCCTGCAATCCACAACTCGCGTGAAATTGTCAAAACTAATAAATTTATTGCCGCTTCTCCTCTGCTCCGTTTCACTTGAAAGTTTCTGTGTTGTACTAATTTCAATGTCCTCTTCATCGTACTAATTTTAAATTTTGCTCTAGCTATTGTATTTACCAAGTTAGGTTTCGGATGACCTTGAAAGCAAGTGCAGAGGCCAAATATTTTGGCACCATTGGATAGAGCACCTCTGACTTACTGTCACTGCATATTCAGATTTTTGCTATGTGTGACCATTTTGAATGCTGGAGTTTGGTTCAATTCAAACTTACGATCAGGTTGTTTCAATTATAATAATCTCGTCTTAAATATATAATTATTTTAATTACATATTTGTAAACTTGCAGTCCTCGTGTGCTCGTCTCTCTTGAACAGGTCCTAAAATGGTTAAGAAAATTGCAGTTCTACCATACAGAGCAGACAACAAAAACTAGCCACCCAACATGAAATGGTTTCCGTTTTCATCTCTTTCAGTGCGACACTTTGTGTCATTTGCATGAAATGATGGGTTATGGGCATACGTTGTCACAAAACAGATGTTGTCCCATGGTCAGAGTGGGAATATTTATTTGATAAAATTCGTAATCGAGTATGAAGTTGAAATGGACACTTGCTGCAACTTGGCTGCTTGATGTATAATAATGCAAAGGAGGAAGGAAATGAGAGGGCTAAAGGGGAGGAGGGGGCCCGGGATTTGAGCCGTTAAAAATAGGGAGTTTGCCTCAATTCGTCGGCATTCAAACGCACAATTCTTGAGGGATACGAGCAATTTTCACGCATAATTTAACGGGCGTTGTTGCGGAAGTGTATCCACCCACCCTGTGAGTGTGCAAGCAGTCAGTGCAAAGTGTGTGCACAAGTTGGGGCACCAAGCCCCACCACCATCCCCATACACCACAGCAGCTCCTCGTTCAGGTCCCTTCCCCCTTACAGACGCAATAACGCCGTTAATGTCATTTTCTGTTTGGTATGAATTAAAAGTGAAATGCGTTCGCCAGACTATTAACAATCCAACCTTGCCACATACCATTATTGCGTACAAAAGGTATTTTGGCTGCTGGCAGCAGAAACAGGTGGCAAAACTGGCTTCTCGCCTCCTGTATAAACGCCACACTCATTTCCATGCAACGACCGATAAATGCAACTTATTCCAAACTATACACAAAGCAACACATACATACGCAGCTAGACTACCAGAAGCAATTATTGTTTCGCTTTTAAACGCTATATTCAAATTCAGGTCGTTCGCACTTTTCAAGTTTCCCCAATGAGAACCACTTTTTGTTATATAACATGTGCGGAATTTTATTTTATTTTTTTGCAAGAAAAAGTAGATAGTATTTACAATTAACAGCAGTACGCAGCTAACCTACAGGGTGTTTCCGAACTAGGTGGACAAACTTTCAGGGTATATTCCCTGCATAAAAACTAGACAGAGTTCCTTTTAACCCATGTCCCCAATCGCTTAGATTTTTAAGTAGCACCTGCATAAAATGTGACATCCATAATTCATGCTCCCCACATCTTTTCCATTGATCATTCATTATGCGTTCCCCATAAAGATGTGGGGAGCATGAATTGTGGATGTCACATTTTATGTAGGTGCTGCTTAAAAACCTAAGCGTTTGGGGGACATGGATTTATAGGAAATTTATATTGTTTTCACGCGGGGAATACACCGTGCAAGTTTGTCCACCGAGTTCGGAAACACCCTGTATATCGCTGGCCTTATAAAATATTTTAGTATCTATAATATATAATTCGCAATCATATTTGACCTATTCGAGCCCGGCCAGTTTGTCTTAATTGATTGTACGTTCAGAGAAAGATTTGCCGTCTTGTACAACATTTTCTTAACAATCTAATAAGACTTCAACAGTGCCCATTCAGAACGAGGGCCCTTTGAAAATAACATATCGCAATTTTTAAGATTTGAACTAGATGGAGTTATACTGGCATCAAGCAAATGAACGTATACTTTGCATTTATTGCACTAACTAACAATGTTAATCATCAAGTTATGTCAAATGCAGGTCATTCCATTAGCTAAACACCGCACTTTAGTATTCTCATTGTTATTTGTAATACAACACGTACCAGGAGATAATTGTCAAATGACAATAAATTAACAATTCCATCACATCCATCTCATTAGTTAGTTGAATACATTGTTTACTGTTACAATAAAATATGTACTTCGATACAACGCAGTACATAAACAGCAATGGCAGTAAATTCATTGCACGTTTTAAAAATTAGTATAAATTTAGTGTGCGTTTTCAATTTGTAATTTAGAAAAGTGATCCACACGGTGATGCGAGTTTAATCAATGCTTATGCTATTAATAAAATAACAGCACAAATTTTATAAACTATCGTACGCAAATTAAATTTGCCAAAGATGAGAATGCTGCTTGCAAATAGATTAAACAATTTTCTCCCTTTAAAAAGCAAGAACTTCATAAAGATTTTGCAATCACTGACATGGTTTCTACAATTAAGTCAAAATCGTAAATTTTAAAACAAACGTTGTAATTTAAAACCAAACCGCTCAAAATTAGCTATATTGTTTTCTCTTCAAATGCAGTGCACCAGTTTTTAAATATCAATGTTAATTATAGTTAACTATGTAAGGACTTTGTAATGCTTCTTCAAATCCAAAGCATGCCGACATCAAACAGTAAGGACTCGTAAGGGACCTAAACGATCCAGATAGGCAATTCAGTGTCCGCCGTAAACAGGTTTTACCGTACTTATTCATTATTACACAGCACGAAATGCATTGGAAGTGGCAAATTACACTTGCCCGACGTGAAACAGAAGTTGAAGGATATAACGATTCAGTATAGTGTAACAAACGAGTTTCATGCATAATTTTCGAGAAACTGGTGAAATAAAGGGAAGAGTAATTTTAGCAACATTCAGTGTGGTCACCTTGGATGTCATAAATCTGGAGTTGGGGTGAGAAGAGAGCATGCACCTGAGTCGTAAAATTCCGTTATTTATAATGCACCTCGGTCCGACAAGCGCAATTTGCGTGCCACAACAACACCGACCGTGTTACACATTCCTTGGTGCTGGATAATAAATGCATGCCATGCAGCTAAGAATTACGATTCACCATCATATAAACGTGAAAAATTCAACAGGCGAGAGACATGATAATTCGCGATTTACGTCCACCGCATGCCTACTCCCTTTAACCATTAATGTAATGAACTTCTTTCCCGACAATCTTTTTTTTCCTTTCCACCAATTTTCCCACTTTTGTAATATCAGGAATTATAATTTTGACACTCGAACAATTCACGCTTGGTTACAGACCGATATTTTCCATGATTTCATTTACACACTGGAAAGGATGTTTTGAAGGTGAACTGACAATGTAATAATTTGTCATCTCTAGGAATTTCACAAAAATTTCGGAAAAGTATAAACAAATGTTACACCAAGCATCAGAATATTATTTATTACGATTTATGAGACTATAAGCATTAGACGGACCTTCTATATGAATGATCCCAATCAATTTAAGCCAAATCCTATTTTCAAATGTGAAAACCAAGTGACTGCGATCGGAAGACCCAACTGCATGCCCAAATTTATTTCATTTTCCCAGAAGTGGCACACTTTTTCTTTTCGTGTTACAAAACCTTGCCAGCTAGCTCATCTTAAAAGATAAACGTAAGTTTCATCTCATTTCATATTAATTTGGGTGACGATATGAGAAACCCGGTTACCAAGACCCAACTTTTATAATGATTTTTCCTCAAAATTATTTGTGGATTATTTCTCTCCAACTGCTCTGAAATTAGATGATAACATGTAGACGAGAAATTATAACATCAAATTTTAATCCCATCCTGTATATGAAACTAGTTATCAGGACATTGAAGAAATAGTAGAAATGTTTTTTTCCCCCTACCATAAATAGGGTAGCAATGATATTTTAAGAAATGTACACTTATTTGAACGCTGCTATAACTCAATACAATATGCTGTTATTCAGATTAAATTTAATTCAGATTAAGTTTAATTCAGTTTAAAATATTCCAGTTACTCAAATTATACGCGAAATATGTAGATTATAAAGAAATAAAGTCAACAAATTACAGGGTTGCCACTGATTTGTAATTTTAGAATTCCCTGATCATTTCAAATTTTCCCTTATTTTCATAACTTCAAATATAAAAATAATAATTTAATCTGGCCAAAACCTTTGGAGATAAAAGACTAATTCCAATCATCAATTAAGAACATTTTATTTCGCACTGTAAAAAATAACATGGAAACATGTCTAGCATTGTAGTTACAACTTGAGCAACTGATTTAATTATAAAGTGATACAAACAGTCTACAATCTAGCTAGCTCTGCAATTACAATTCAACAGTAAATGAGGAAATAGCATGGATTGCCTTAAAATTCCCTGACTTTTCCCTGTTCTCCCTGCAAGTGGCAACCCTGAATTATATTCTCACATGGTGATAGAGGATTTTTGAAACCTGCACCATCCTAACCAAGTAAATTACTATGAAAAGACGAAATGAAGTGTTGGTGTCTAAAATGAGTGAACGTTGCAACTAATAGTTGATGGCAAATTAAGTGAACTTGTTTTGTGGCACAAGAAAGCAATGCGGACCTTTGATCAAGATGGAGATGCAAAGTAGTAGCA
This sequence comes from Glomeris maerens, assembly GCA_023279145.1. Taxonomy (NCBI): domain Eukaryota; kingdom Metazoa; phylum Arthropoda; class Diplopoda; order Glomerida; family Glomeridae; genus Glomeris; species Glomeris maerens. Next base: position 14,551 of record WWPM01021852.1, read on the forward strand.
CGGTCATTATTTATCCAGAAATAGGGTATAGAAGGGGGGTTTGCTGTTGGTGGTCGCAACTAATAGCTTCAAAACCACCAACACCACCCCCTTCAGCTCATTGCATCAATTGAATATGGATTGGCATTTCTCCATCCATCTATGATGACGTGGCTAATGAAAGTTTGCATGGGGCACATTTTCTCACAACTACACTCTGCAGGGTGCACAACAACACCTAACACGAATAAAACACCCCCTGGGGTTAATTCCCTTATCGTGTCTTTCACCAACTTTCCAATATCAAAGAGATTTCGGAGCAAAATCACAGGAAAAAATAAACTATATAGGCAAAGAAAACTTCAGTATTGGCTTTTCATTGCGATACAAATATGAATAACTAAAGAAAAACATGCAGGTTATATATTAATTTTCATGACTAGCATAGGAAGTTTTGCATGTTAGAATTTTCCTACAGAAAATATAAAGAATATAGGTCGCAGTGTAGGAAAGCCGACCTCGAAAGCTCCCCGCATTGTGCACTGCTCCGAAAAAATCATCATCTCTGTAATTTTCAATTTATATTTATAGATATCCACCGATTATAATAAAGGTATGAAGTCATGCTTCATCTGCAGCAAGATTTCAGGACGTCTATACCAAAATAATTCATACAATATGGTGGCGTATGCATGCGTACAGCAAATCAAACAGGAATGAAAAATTACAAAGAAAAGGGATATGCAGAATTGCTTATGATCACTAATTTGCGTTAATATAAGTTTAATGAATATTTGGCTTTAAGTATTGAGGATAGATATGAAATCAATTTACATGCAGGCTATATTCTACCGTTCAAATGTCAGATATTCACCGAGGTTTAATGCATTTTAGACCAATATTTTACCATATTGTGCCTTTGATTTTCTGACAATCACAATTATTTTTTTTACAAAACAGCAAGACTGCAAATTCAACGTCAAATACAATAGAAAATAAATGTTAAAAGAAAATTGCACAATGAAGAATGAAGTGGTTTTATATAAGTTATCGGATTGTAAGCTTTGGGGGGAAGTTCTTAACTTTTGATTTTGAAGCAGAGAGATGAGGAGAGGCAGAGAGAGAGAGAGAAGGGTTGAATATTTGCACTGGGTCATGCACTCAGGGGCACTGTGTACTTAAACATTGATGCGAAATCGGTGTAGGGAATTTTTCTGGGTTCAATATGTATACGTAGCCTCGGGGATTGAAAGTGACGGGCCAAACTGAGACCTGAACAGCAAAGCAATTCCCTCATTGGCATATAGTATATACGTGAACGTAAAACGCACCATGACATATTACTCTAAAACTCTACTTTCCCTCGAACTTTTACACAATCTAGCACTTGGGCGAAATTATGGCCCCGAGCTTCTTTAATTACGGTGATGGGCGAAAACTAAAGCCCGAATTCAAAGGAACAGGTAAAACTGCAGTCTGAGAGAATAAAACAAAAAACACATACAAGTTCGTCTCCTCGCCTCTAGCCAACATGCTTCATTTAAAATTGCAAAAAAATATTATATTAGTAATGAAGAATATTTTCCCATTTAGAGTGACAATTTATGACTATCACTGCCTAAATTAAAGCATTATGGGTATCATGAGTACAATGTACAGAAGTTATAGATGTACATGGATAAGTTTTGAACTTTGATAGAATATAACACCAAGTACATAAATCTATAAATAAGTTAAATTGAGGATCAAAATAAATCAAAATAAGAATGATTACAAGGCGACTGTAGACATTAAAACAATATGTATTTTTATAGCAATGGAAACAGTATAGCTCGTGTTGTATCTTATATAGGAGGAAATGTTGACGACAATAATAGTTTTATTTGATATACATGCAGCGTCACTTATTCCTATTTCTAATATTTCCTTTGGGTTCGTTTAATTCATATTTTATGGAAACAGATCCTGATGAAGTATAGCTATAAACGAGTGCAGCAGCGAACACTATATTAGTTATTTCAGGAAGGGGTAAAGAATATAGACGAGCAGAGAGGCTGGTTTTATTAAAAATGTTGTTTTCGAGTGGATCGAAAATTCCTGAATATTAACAATAGATCAAAAAGCTAAGTTTTAAATAACGAACGGCGTTTATATCCGCTCAGAATTTGTTGCCAACGTAAGAAATTTCGCAAAAAAAAATATTTTTTTAAACGAGATTATACTGCATATACCAATATTTGATAACATTGAATACACCCACATCCATATTTCCAAATCACATTTTTATAATTTACTGCAGCAGTTATTCACTTCAAAATCTAATCTACATGCCTGCAAATATCAATAGAAACATTTTGCTCAAAAAAAAAATATAAAATTGGCTTTAAATTTATCATACTTGTGTAACTAAAATTTAGCAAATCCTCAGTAGGCCACAGACCTACATTTCTACTTGATACAACATGCAATTATACTTGCAGTGTCACTATGTATATACAAGTATAGTTGAAGATAGGTAATCCAGTAGCAGCTATAAATAAGAAACGTACGCTTTCAATAAAGATCTAGGCTATAACACGTACATATAAGCCTGATCCTCTCTTATAATTAGCGTCCTCATTCGCTCCAATCTGATCAATTAGTCCATACACCGATGAATTATTCATACTTGCCTGACGGCACGGCCTGGCAAAGTAAGGTATACAGTAAAACTATACCATTTATCATGGTATACTATGTATCCTCAAATAATTCACTTCACTTGACGTCTCATTCAATTTCCCTATACCAACATGTGTCCTTCAGCAAAGGCTTTATACGAGAAACAAAAACCCGGCTACTCTTATTATGAATCATGCATAAATAATATACAATCACTATGGAAAGAAATGGAGCTCATTGCAAATTCATGAGATGAGCAGAGTATATGGAACTTTCCTTCAATATTCAGCGCAACAAAACATATTGGCTAATTGAATTTCCTTAAAAGTTCAAGCAATGACGACATGAAGCCAGCAAACACAAACAGTAAAAATCTATTTATAAATCACTGATTATGTCAATAACTGTAAGCCTTGCTCGAAGGTCGCATCAAGATCACATTCAGTAATTAGAAAATAAG
>WWPM01021854.1:0-15298 GCA_023279145.1 Glomeris maerens
CCTCAGCGAAAAGGGCATACAAAGACAACTCACAGTAGCAAACACACCTCAACAAATCGGCGTAGCCGAGCGCCGAAACAGAACCCTAATGGAAGCGAGCGTTAGGATGCGAAGTCTGGTACCGGACCCAACATCCACGGGGAAAACTGGATCCAAAGGGTATCAGAGGCATACTTATGGGTTACTCGCCACCATCCAAGGCATACTTGATATGGGATCCAAAACAGCAAAGCTGCATAACAGCGAGAGATGTTACCTTCAATGAATCAAAGTTTCCCGCAACCATAGAACACGAACCGCAACGTAGCGACGGGGAAACATGGCATAACCCCATAAGTGTAAGTACCACAATACCCTGTGACTCGCAGACCACAGAAACACCGAGGCGTGACTTACCAAGATGGACTCAAACGAGCCCGGACACAGTCAGCAGGGTGCAACCCCAACCATCGCGAATACCAACACCTACCGCAAGATACGGTCATCTCATACGACCACCGAGGTGGACTGCGACTTTTGACATGTCCTAAGCCAACACTCAAAGTAACGTGGCAACAACTCCAACTCAAGCAGTACGACAAGCCGACCCTCATAGCTTGGAAGAAGCATTAGAGCGCCGTGTCGCGCAAGAATGGCGCAGAAGCATATTAGAAGAGCATGAAAATCTCATGCGCAACAAAGTATGGAGCTTCGTCAAGCAGCGCGATTGCCTCAAAACGGTAAAGACTAAATAGGCTTTTCGGTTAAAACATGACGAGTTGGGACAACTTGCGCGTTACAAGGCACATCTAGTCATGCTAGGAAATCAACAGCGGCCGGGGCTAGACTACACGGAAATGCATTGCCCTGTAGTGAAAATGCGAACAACCCGTACACTGATGGCCCTTGCAACCGAGATGGGCTGGGAAATCCATCATACGGATGAGACTTCAGCATATCTCACCGCAGTTTTGAAAGAAGACATCTATCTCGAAATTCCAAAGGGATTTCAAGAATTTGGCACCGAAATCACGGCAAAATACGACATCAATACTCCGACCAACGCAGAACAAACGTTTTCACGTTGGATATGCAAACTCAGCAGGTGTATGTATGGATTACATCAGTCTGGAAGAGGATAGAACGAGCATTGAAAAATTTCCTAATAAGCAAAGGCTTGCAACAATGCAAAGCAGATTCATGCATCTACTGGAGCACGGAACCCAAGATCATCATAACCACCTATGTGGATGACCTGATTATCTATGGGAAGCAACCAGCAATAACCAAATTTAAGAAGATCATTACCCAGGGCTTCAAGTGCAAAGACCTAGGAAAGGCGAGCTTCGTGCAATCCGTAAGGATCAGCCAACAAAAAGACCACATAAGCTTGGATCAAGAGGCGTACGCAAAGCAAATACCAGCCGAATTTCAAATGGAGGAATGCAAAGCTGCTTCAACTCCCCTGATCCTGAACATTAAACTTGACGAATCTAAACCAGAAGAAGCGCTGAGCGAACGAGATGCGGCGCAATACCGAACTCTTATAGTAAATCTTTTATATGTAGTTAACGGTACACAGCCCGACTTGAGTCACAGCGTGACTTTCCTTAGCCAATTCAGCAGTCTGCTAAACAAACAACACATGGACGCGACGAAACACATACTGCGCTATCTACGAGGCACTAGTCAGATGAAACTCACATACAGCGCCACAAACAGACAAGCACACATATACGTAGATGCCGACTGGGCCACCAATAGAATGGATCGAAAATCATTCAGCGGTTACACGACCATAATGGAGAATGGAGCAACCACATGGTCCACACGAAAACAAGGTAACATTGCCCTCAGCACAGTCGAGGCGGAGTTTGTCGCTTTAAGCGAAGCAGCGCGCGAATGCCTATGGTTACTCAACCTATTAACCTAACTAGAACTTGAAAGATGGTGCGCAAATCCCACAACCACCTTCATTGACAACCAAGAAACGATAAAACTTGCCGAGGGAAATGTCACCTCCAAACGTACTAAACACCTAGATCTGAAAAAATTCTTCGTGCAGGAGAAAGTAGCGTCTGGTGAGGCCAAGTTGGCTTATATACCTAGCGACCAAAATGCAGCCGATGGCCTAACCAAACAGTTAGATCGCACAAAGCAGGTCGCCCATTCCAAAACCCTCGGAATTGTCAGCACCCCAAACGCGGCCAGGGACGACCGGACGTGGTTACCCGGACACGGGGAACGGGGTGACCGCACTGGGTCCGGACCCCTTTGGCAACTTGTCAGAGTTCGAGTGCGCCTGGCTTGCCCGGACTTACGGGAAGCGCGCAAAAGGGTCACCGGCTGGGTCGAGGGTCCTTTGACGAAGTCCCCTTCTTGAGAGACGGGTCTTGGGGAACAGAGTTGCACGGACCTCGTAGATGAGATGAAGCTGCTGGACGGAGTCCTCACTTGAGGCGTTTGTAGACAGGAACGCTGGACGGGGTTCTCACATTGAGGAGCAGACAAAGAACGAGGAGCTTGTGGACAGGAACGCTGGATGGAGTCCTCACCTTGAGGAGCAGACAAAGAACGAGGAGCTTGTGGACAGGGACGCTGGATGGAGTCCTCACCTTGAGGAGCAGACAAAGAACGAGGAGCTTGTGGACAGGAACGCTGGATGGAGTCCTCAGTGAAACTGACCAAGTTGTAAGGAAACCCAGGGCTTAAGTAGGGACTGGGCCTGGTCAGGTGACATCCAAGGAACAGTTGGTTGGATCAAGGCTTTCTGAGAACTGAGGGTGGTTGCGGGGAGGTTCAAGGCTGCAAGTTAATGTGGTGCGGCCAAGGTTGCCGACCTTCGGTTCGTGACAGGAATGAGCGACCAGGGGGGATGGGTGTTGTAACTGTGATCAGCTGACCTATGTGGAAATGCCACCCAATAAAGGTCAGAGGTTGGGTGCTATTTCTCACTCTTGCAAATGTAGCAGCGAAGAACGAATGATTCTCGTTCTCGGGTTTTTGGTTTTTTGACGAATTAAAATGTCTGTATGTCTGTATGCCCATGTGCAATGGTCCTTACGTGCTATCCTATCGCGACACCCATCCCGGCCTCTCAACAAATATGACGTAACGCAGAGGGTGTGTTTATTGATCGATTGAGCTGAAATTTTGTACCAAGATATCAAATATACTCAGGTATATTGTTGACAAATTTGATAAGTTTACATAAAGTTTTCGTAAATTTATTGATATATAAAAATGTGGCCCTTTTTTCTGGGACAGTGTGTTAGCCTAAAAGTTCAAAAGGAACTTGTGGAGTTGTTGAACTAATTATTTTGGTAGGGGTATTGTTAAGTTTAATTCTGGCATTTTATAACAATAATTATTATTGTTATTTATTGTTAAAAATTGTAACACGTTCAATAGCACGTTCGACTGCACACTAGGGAAGAGAAGACCCTCAAACCGAACTTAGAGCCCCTGCTGTCTGTGTGTTCTGTCCAAACGCTGGTATACAGAGGAACACTGACTAAGCGCTATCACGATGTGTCTACTACTATGTTATTTATGTAAATGTATTCTGGGATATTTTTAGGAGGGTCAATACTCACTTCCCTAATAAAAAGGTGGGTGGTCAACAGACCCCTGCGCCCCTGTTTTGACTACAATTTCAAAATCCTGTACACTTTTTAAAATTTCTACAGACATCCGGAGGGTAAAATATGAGTACTAAAAGTATGAACAAATTGTGCAATTGTTTGACAATCCTTCAATAAAATATGGCAATTCATCTATATTTTTACAGCCTCAAATTGGCTGTCTTCCAAGTTTCTCAAATATTCAACTAATATAGTAGTTGGGTCATTACAGCTTCACCAACTACTGATAGTGTTCATTCATTTCAGCATTCCTAAATTGTACAAAAGCACTCGCAGTTACAGCAGCTATTGCTGTATTGATGTCAGCTGGACAATAAGAAAGTGTTCACCAGTATTGTTACTTTTGAGTATACAGGGTGTTTCAAAACTCTACGTACAAACTTTCAGTGTATGTTATATGCATGAAAATAAGACGTAAAGTTCATATGAACCCATGACCGCCGACGCTTGTGTTCGAAATTGCAACCGTCAACAAAATATCTTGCACGACAACGCAGAATCATTGATTGCCGGATGCAATGAAAAATCTGTGGTGTGTTTTGAAATGTATTAGCAGCTCCCGAAACTCGAGCTACGAGGCCCAAATCCGAATCTACAGGCGTTTCGTAAACAATGCCTTTCAAGTGCCCCTGCAAGAACAAATCGAACACCTCTTGTGAATAAATATTGTCTTATTGGTGTCCAAACTCTACAAATGCATTGTAATAACTTCCTCTCCTCATTCCTAGGGCCACACGTTGGCTTCGCGAGACATGCATTCACATTAGGGAGCATACAACACGGATGTCACGTTTTGGGGGCTATTGACAGAACCAAGTGTCGGCGGACATGGGTTTGTACATACTTTACGTCTTGTTTTCATGCCTATTACATACCCTGAAAGTTTGTATATAGAGTTTTGTAACACCCGGTATATTACCACCCTTGATATTGTACAGTCAAAGCCGTTTAACGTGGCCGCCGGTTAAGCGTGGCCGCCGGCTAAGGTGGCCAGAATGACATGGAACCGATCAAACGCAGTGTTTTGCATGTTGGAAGCTCCGCTTAGCGTGGCAAAAAGTCGGTTAGCGTGACCACAAAACCCCATTATGCTATGTAATTTGTGGGCAGGCCAACATTCTGCACACAGTAGCCATCGAAGATTTTGAAATTTTTGCACAAAATAGCAACTGATTGTTCCCCATGGGCCATTTCAACTCTGGCAAGTTGTGCACAATGCATCCCTCCATCAACAAGATATCAGAGACTTTCTTTGAAAATGAATAAAGCCTTTCTTTACGGAACATCTTAATTATGAAACAAATTTGGAATAATCCATATCCACAAAGTAGGTTCCATAAGATACAAACTTATGTGTTTCGGCTCACCAAGAGCATTCGTGTGCCGTGTCTTATAGGACCTGGTTGTGGGCATGGATTATTCAAAACCTATTTGCATACAAGTAACCCAAATTGTAAATTACTATTTCTTAATTTTGATTAGCATTTAAAAATGGACAACGAATATTCCGATGTGGTAAAATATCCATGTACCGATAAAACGATGATACAGCAATCGATGTTAGCAATTTTCAAATAAAAAAATAATTATACCTCGCTTAACATGGCCAGCCGGTTTACATGGCCAAATCAGGTAGGACGGATGTGGCCACGTTAACCGGCTTTGACTGTACTTATAAAACTTCAAAGATTGGATTTTAACAAGAAATCATTTGCACTTTGAACGAAACAAAAATGTAGTATAATTTTGTAGATAGTCCTACTTAAAATAGGTCATGGACTTTTCCAAGTTACATATGGTTGCATATGAAAAAGTGATTCGTGCAAATTATTATACAAAGCATTCAACTGAGCTCAAAATTGACAAAAAATTCTAGTACATATAAATTATATGAACAATTAAGCATGTATGAAAACCCACAGGTTCTGCAGCATCAGAATGTACAAGTAGCCTATGCTAATTTCGGTACCCCGTTGTGGGGAATATAAAGAACAATTGCGTACATGTATGTTTTAGAATTTGTGTTGCCATTATAGCTTAATTCAAACAGCATCTCAACAACGGTGCTAATAAGCGGCATTAAGGGAAGACACGTGGCAATTTGAACGCAAGCATACAGTGAAATATTGCTTTATTTACATGGTATACCTTTTGCGCGCAGAGAACATTTGTCCAATTTTGGTGAGTTTGTAGGATATCCGTCGGATGTGGAATAGCAAAAATCGGAATCGCCACTGGACCTTCTTGTGTGTAGTTTATCATAAATTTCAAGAAGTAAACCGTCAACAATTGACCTGGTGCGTGGTCTCATTTTTACCACATCCTTCATAAGAGGTGCAACGTCGTAATCAATTTGCCTATCTGAGTTTCGAGAAGAATGGATTAACACCAGTGAAAGTTTAAAATTGTCGTCAGCCATCTTGCCACATGTCCTCTGTAACTAAATGTGGCGTTGAAAGTGGTGAGAAAAAACAACATCCTAATTTTGCAGTTCAAAATAAATGCGTATCTTGCAAATATAGGCTATATATCCACAGAGCACACATCGTCTATCACCAGCTGGTAAATATGTAACGCACCTGCGCGCTGTAGAATCTCATCAAATGACGCATCTGGGCAGGAACTTGGCTAATCAAAATTGAATAGACAAGAGAGCGCAATATATTATATTAGTCGATCCCTTTCAACAAGAACAAAAAATCAGTACAAATATACAATAAGTTTAAACATTGTTGTATAATGTTATTGTACGAATAATGCAACACTTTTGAAATTGCAAAAAAATAACATGAAACGGGGCGTACGTATCTCACACAAATTGGGAAATAACTAGTGCTGGAGTTTATACAGGGTCAGGCAAAAGTATGTTTCTCTACGAAGAGTTATCGTTACTGTTCCTTCGCAAAAGCTGCAGGAAGTACGAGGCATGTCCCAAAAGGAAGGGCTCCAAGACTTTAATAAATAAAAAATAGGGCCTGCTTGTCATTCCATCGTTGGACGAAATATAGCAGCAATTCACCATTAATGATTTTATTAAAATTCATACATGATGAATTTGCTTTTCTTTAATTTGTTTGTTTTATAAAAAGTCATAAATTAGGCCATGCAAAATTAATTCTACGTTTATCGTCCCCGTCCGCGCCGATTTTTGTTAAATTCGCATTTCCAATTTAAAAAAAATTGCCCGCACCATAAAAATTTTTGAGAAACGGGAAAAATTATGCGATAATTCCTTGAAGATTGGATGCTAGCAATAGCGCCATTATATCCGATTCTTTGTTACTTTAAGGAAATCTTAAAAATTCTAAAAATGCGAAAATTACTCAAGTTCTTGATAGGCGTTTCAGTAAACTTGTTTTGGGTATAGTTCGATTGAGGTGCCAAGGTATGCGACTTCGGCGCGCGGGTTCGAGGCTAAAGCTCGCCGCCCATCTCCATTCTCACTTCAGGAATGAATATCTTGTAGGTTAGGTTAGGTAATTAGGTTAGGTTTTCATCTCAACCACGGACACTGTATGTGTCTCAACGTTAATGATACTGCCTCAGCCTAGAACCCGCGCGCCGACGTCGCATGCCTTGGCACCTCAATCGAACTGGCTCGACGATTTTACAATTTACTAATTAGATAGTAAATATAATTGAAATGTTTCTGTATACAAAAGTGTTATCGAAAAGAACCTGTAGTTCTGGGTATTTGTTCAGTTAAACAATAACATGTTTTAATATTGAAAATAAAAGTTACTTGTCCAAGGGCATTGGTGCATTGTCAACGTCGGCGTTTTTGCGTTGTTTTATAAATTGACCCAGACAATTAAAAATATGGGAAAAAAATTTCCGCCGCGCCGATTTAACGAAAATTGGGCTTTTCAAATTTTTAAATTTTTTTATAAAATTCCGCCCGCCGCGCCGATTTTTAAAAAATTTCGGACGATAAACGTAGAATTAATTTTGCATGGCCTTATGAATATGCTGCTATATTTTGTCCAACGATGGAATGACTAGAGTCAAAATAAACGGAACTTTTTTGACACATCCCTCAGGGATGTGTCAAAAAATGGATTCCAAAAATGTTTTGAGCAGTGGTATGGCCGTTGGCAGAAGTGTGTTGCAGCGCAAGGACATTACTTTGAAGGTGGAACCATGTAATCAGTTTCATTGTTAGTGTTATTAAAGCTACGGACAAAGTTCCGCTTATTTTGGCTCTAGTTGATTCCGGAAAACAAGCTACGTAGACTCTACGTTTGCATGTCCCAGCATGCAGCGCACTCATACATGTTCAAAGATACGTCACAGGACACTACGTCATATGTCTAGGAACATGTATAGACAGTGAAATAATTGTTTGAATAATAGGAAGGCAGCAATTGCAAAAGTCCGGTTTATTTTTGACTCTAGTAGTAATAAAGCCCCGTCTCCAATGCTGCCCGGGGCAAAAATCGCACACTGCATTCAAATGAATGACTTAGGCAAATCCAACCGATATCGATGCACCGATATATCGATATAACGTCTGATGGCAATAATCTTCCCCTCCTTCCCTAACAAAAATTTTTAAAGCTGCCGCAGGTCTGCAATAAAGCTGCGAATGTTTCACGGTCAGCTTTATTGCATGCATGCAACAGGTATGCACATTGCAGCTATGTGGCATGCATGTATTTCATCATGTATTTCAGAAATACACCTAGTCATAATAAAGTTGCACTTGTTCATTCATTTACATTACCGGTATTATTTTTGTTGCACACAATTGTAAGTTTTCATTAGAGCCCTGCCTCTATTATTGCCCTCTACTCTAATTAAGCCCGGGTCTCAAGGCTGCTTGAATGAATAGAGCCCCGGGGCTCTATTAGAAGTTTTACGGTTGTTGTAGATCTCCACTGGTACTGGTGCTGCAATGGGGTAAAGTCATTGAAAGTTACACCAGCGCCTGCTCAAACCATAACACGAGTTTACCACTGCAGCCCACGTTAGATTATGGCATCCCCCTTCATTATAATTAAGGACTCATCACCTTGAACAAGATGACTGGATTTTGTTGACATCTTAGTAATTATGCCACTGAGCTAAATTAGCCGCTGCACCATTTTGACCGATCTTGCCCTGCAAATTGCAACTAGGGTGCTAACTGCATCAGACTAAAAGTTGTAATGCAAATGACCTTGAAGACATCATAGGTCTTGTGGGGAATGATTTTTGGATTGTCCTATGAATACAACCTATACCATAGCTACTTTTGGTGTAATTTACAAAAATTACATTCCAACGGAGTTGCAACAAGAAATTAAATGTGGTATATGAACTATAAGTAACTCAGTATGTGAGATGTAAAATGCAATGATAAGTTTGAAGAAATGATAATCTGAAATAGAGGACCTTGACTAATAACGAAAAATTTATTTAAAGTGAAATAATGGAAGGCTTTGGTACTTAATGTAGTTTTATTTCTCATATTAATGCTACTGTGCTTAATATTTTTCTTCCAATAAAGCGTCCAATACATAATATTTAGTGCACATTATATTTGCAGGAAGTTAGCATATAATGCACTTACTTTAGAGCGGAAACGTCAATTCATAACTTCCCTTAGAGATGTGAATAATCCCGGATATGCATTGAAGTCAAAGTCAATGAAAACTATATTAGTGTGTTATTTTTACTCCATATTGTTTCCCAGAATGCATTTTATACCAATAACACTGGTCAACAAAAAAATTTCTTTAAAAACCATCAGGAATGAAATCACTTGTTTCTAAATCAATTTTGTCCGCTGATTTCTAATCCACTTTTAATTTTTTTCCAGCACGTCTGGTTGTTGAGATATTTTGAACTCCTGTTTTCGTACATTCCATGATTCTCAGTATAATAACTATACACTAAAAGTTAACAAAATGAACTTTTTTCGTGTATCCAAAACAAATTGAGGTGATTTACATGTAAAATGATACTCTGATTCCGAAAATGCTTATATTTTTCCCCTATCACACCCAGATGAAAAGATATATTGAAATCTTTATTTTACATGAAATGCACAGGATTGTAATCCGTAATTGTATTTTTAGAAATACAAAATAACGTTCATATTAAAAAATGTTTACACAAATTTGTAGACAGAACATCTACCTATTTTTCTACATAATTCCATTCTGGTCGATGCATTTTTGTAGGCGATGTGAAATTTTTTGTATGACCAGTTTGCCTGGTTTTACATGGACATGTGAAAAATGTTACAGGCCTACAAAATGATACAAAAATGAATCGAATGAAATACAATTATGTAGAAAAATAGAAAGATGTTCTGGCTGTAAATTGATGGAAACATTTTTGAAAATGAGTTTTTCTTTGCATGTAAAAAAATATGAGGCATTACTTTACAGAATAGCCTCATACAATGGCATATTCACGCGATTTTATAATTATATCTTCTAAAATATGAAGATAGCACTTTTATAAAATATAATGTATTTTTTAAGAGCACTTTTTAGGATCTCTTCTTGTACACAGTTCTGCTTTCCCTGATAAGAAACCTGGAGTAATGATAAAACAAATTATGATGTCATTGAAAGTTTTAGATTTAAAATTTGTCATCTACATTTCACTTAGGAAAAACAGCATGTAGTAAACATTGGGTAGTGCTGTTTTCTATGTCTAAATGAAGATTTTTGACGAATTTTTGAAATAAATAAACATTTGAACACTTTCTTGGTATGGCTAAGCACCTATGTTCGCTGCGTACTAGAAGAAAACTGCAATTTTATTTCACTTGTTGCATTATAAGTTTTATAACTCGTACACTATGCATTTGTCGCCATTAGTCGTTACTGCCTTTGTTAAAGTAAATTACATTTGCAACAATAGACCCAATCGCAGCTTTGTATGTCCAATGGTTTCCAAGATAGGGCACTTCCAAAGTGGCGATTTTGTAAAAAAAAAAATATGAGAATTTGAAGTTTTCTCTTCCTTAGGGCCAAATATTAGCATAACTGCTCATTCTACATTGGCACCTTCTCATTGGACAATTAAACAAGCTATAGAAGAATTTGATGCGTCTGAAAAAATGGTCAAGAATGCAAGAATGCTTCGGCTGACTAATGGAGTATTGGCTACACCAGAAAAAAAACAAGGGGTGTCTATTCCAGATCATGTGATTGATAAAGTTATAATATTTTATGAAGAGGATCAATTTTGCCGAATGTGCCCAGGAAAAAAGGATCACATCTCCATCAGAACATCAGCAGGAACCAAAATTCAAAAGCAGAAGCGGTTGCTACTTGGCAATTTGAGAGAAATATATTCCGTTTAACTCGACCGACATGGACCACAAATTGGATTTTCAAAGTTTTGTGAGCTGAGACCAAGATGGTGTGTTACTGTCAGTTCTGCAGGAATGCACTCAGTTTGCGTTTGTATGATACACCAGAATATTAAACTGATGCTTGCTGCCAGCTCTATCAAAGAAGACTACAAAGTTCTCCTTGAAAAGACTGTGTGCAACATAGAGTCCAAGGACTGCATGCTACGTCGATGTGAAGAATGTCCTGGGACAGAACCGCTAGAATTTTTTTTTGAGTAGTGTGTTTGAAGACAGCAACCCTGATGATACCATCGAGTTTAAGCAATGGATCCATACCGACAGAGATACTCTGCAAACAATGCATCTACCAATAGATGTGTTTGAAGCTGAATTGTCCCAGAAGATTTCAGAACTGTCCTGCCATCACTACATTGCAAAACATCAAAATAATCATCTAAAGCACATCAGGAAACCTTAAAGTCAAATGAACTAGTTGTATTGATGGATTTTGCTGAAAACTATTCGTTTCTTGTACAAGATGCCGTACAAGGGTTCCACTAGGACAATAGCCAGGCCACATTGCATCCATTTGTTATTTACTACAAAGCCAATGAAAGAATTGAAAACATAAACATTTGTGTAATAAGTGATTGCTTGCGGCATGATACAGTTGCTGTGCATGTTTTTCTGGTGACGATAATCGATTACTTGAAGAGTATCATACAGGTTATAAATCACATTCATTATTTCAGTGACGGTTCTGCAGCCCAATATAAAAATTTCAAGAATTTCATAAATTTATGCCAACATAACAATGATTTTAACATTAGTGCTGAATGGAACTTCTTTGCAACTAGCCATGGAAAGTCGCTATGCGATGGAATCGGCGGAACAGCAAAACGGATGGCTGCACGAGCAAGTCTTCAGCGCCCTATCGAAGACCAAATCCTAAACCTGTTGGATTTGTTTCGATTTTGTAATAACCACTTGACTGGCATAAAATTCTTCTTTGTGCCGAAAAATAAAATAGATGAGGCAAGACCAGTTCAAGAAGAAAGATTTAAAGGTGGCCGTACCATTGCTGGCACCAGAGGACACCATCACTTCGTATCACTTAATGAAAGGAGCATTCGTGTCAGCAGAGTGTCAAATGATGCAACATCGTTCGTAGCTTACATTGACCAGTCTCAACGCAAATCTGGTGTACAAGTTATGAACCTCCAGCCAGGAGAGTTTGTAGCTTGCATTTATGACTGCAATTGGTGGGTTGGTAATGTTTGCAAAACTTCACCTGAAGACCAAGACGCATTAATAAAGTTCATGCATCCACATGGAAGTGCTAAAATGTACCACTGGCCTTCCGTACATGATATATGTTGGATTCCTGAGCAAAACATTATAGACATTATCCCAGTTCCAACAGCATCAACAATAGGCCAAATTACACTTTATCTATGGAGGTTACTTTGAATTTAAACCAATAATTTCAAATAATCTATAAGTAGTGAAGGGTGGATATTTTTAATTTTGAGTCGTGGGAACACAAATACATAAGTCTCTTATACGTATAATCTATTTTAATATTGCTTGTTCTGTTATAGTTTCACATCATGATCAGATTTGTAAGTGATATTTCAGTTCAAAATAAATTATATTCATGATATGCTTGGCTGGGATATAAACAAGTTGTGAAAATTCCTCATATTCCATAAATATTTTTCATACCTTATACGGACTGGGACCAAGATGAAAATACACACATCTAGTAGTAAAAGATATGCTCTTTCCAATGGCATCAAATAAATTAAAATCGGAAGTGACGTCATTTGAGATATTTGTTTTCGAACATAGGTCGAATTTGCACTTTTATGTCTCGGTACCATGTTTACAAGCAAATATCTCAATAAGTAATTAAGTCTAAAAGATCCTACTTATCCAATGTCTTCACATGCAAGTTGTTGATAATTGTGCCAAACTACAGGTTTCTATCTGCATCCATTTTAAAGTTATAGGCTATCGTATCAAGCATCAATTCTTTCATGTTGAAATGTGATGGTCACTTTCAAAAATAATTGTGTACAATATATAGGTTTCCAAGGCCTGCTAATAGCACCATCGTCTTTAGCACCACAATGTTAGTAAATGTACCAAAGCTCATGCCTGTGGGCAGTATGGTTGACGGATGACATGATGTGAAACTTTGCAAAAATCTCTCGATGGAATTTGAAGGTGAGAGGATGCTTTTACGGAAACATTTTTAGCAGTCCAACCGTTATAGATATGGAATTCATATTTTGCAGATATTCATACCATATGTGTAGGTATATTAGGTAAAAATATGAGCGAAATTGGAGGGGGTCAAGCACGGACCTCCACTAAATTTAGGACACTTGGCATGGAATGACCCATTTACCATATTTACTTTAAATTTCGGATCAACTCCTTGGCGAAAATTGCAATGAAACACAACTTTGCATTATTTCAAGCACACAAATGTACGTTAGGTTCAATAAAAATAGGTTCATATAAGTTCAGATTTGCATCCCTCTTGAACTGTCAGTGTCTAAACAAAATGTCCATGACACTAATATTGTATGATTTGGTTGTACTAGTATAACCACTCGCATAAAGTATGTCCGCCTGTACCTCGGCATTTAACTGTGAATATACAAACACATGATAATATTTCCGCAATAACTCTTGTGCATAAAGTATTCATTAGAGCAAATAACATTTTGTGCACAATTTTGACAAATTATTCCTGCGATTTTTAATAATGCGTTTATAAAACTACCCTGTATTTTCATTCAGTTCTCCATTACCCCTTGCAAACAAGCATTTAAATATGTTCATTTGGTAATATGCAATTTATGTGAAACGCTCATATAAATGGCGGCAAGTGTATAATCTCATAAAAATTTGATGAGTAAGATATCACTAAATTCATGGAAACAGCTCCAAACAGGTTTTAGTAATATTTATTATATGTATACATATACGAGTACGTATCAGGCATATTATCATCATGACCATGTAGGCAATTTGCTTTCGTAATCTCAATTTTGGCGCAAAACACCTGAATCTTATTAATAAGTATATACGTAATTAATAAAAGCAAATTGGAACACAAATGTGAGACAACAAGTGGAAAAATACCTGAAAGCATGTAAAGATTTTGTACATCACTTTGTGAGTTATATCATTACAGTGGCACAATTTCCATGCTAATCTTGTCATAAATTAACAGTACCTATAATAGAGTAGTATATCATTCCCATAGATGCAACACAACCCTTTTCAACAATCAATAATGTAACATTACGTTTAAATTTGCAAAATACGCACAGTGTTATTTTACTGTATCGTATAGCATATTAATGAAAAACACATTTAGGATAAAAATTTTGGCGCATTACAATCGTCTTTCGAAATTTACCATGTAGATTTAAAATGTCTGTATGCCTAGTTCTAGCAATTATAAACATCGCCCAGTCATAGTGTATCAAGACAATCAACGAACGTGCTCAAGATGGCTGTCATACTACATTGTAAAAACTTTTCCTAGTTAGGCAACATTCTTTCCATTCAGGATATCCATGGCAACCAAATCATTTAACGCATGGTAGAACTGGCATAAAATAAACCTCAGCCGGGTAAAAGAAGCCACAGTGCATGCATGATTATAGAAAATTTTAGACAGTATAGTATATTCCAGTGGGATCCGCTCAATGCCGTCAATTAGCAACTCGAAAGAAATGATAATTGATGGATTTCGTAATGGTCAAATGCTCAGACTGGTAGCAAAACTGAATTAGAATTGGCCTTGATTTGCTGGCAAATTTGATTTTTTTTTAAATTTTTAACATAATTTTCATAGCACCTACTCGGTGGAAATAATGAAATGTTGCAATTGGATCAAAGAGTTATATCGATCGTGTGTTGGCCTACGTGTTAAGGCACTCAAGGGCTTTCGGCAAGACTCTGCCTTTCGAGTGGTATGGTGAATGCAGATGAATAAATGAAGATCCTTCTATAAATAAATGACATTGTGTGTGAGGCTTACTAAACGATGACGCAACCCCAGCAGCATTTCTGTGGATAATCAGGAGCGTGGATCTTGTTTTCAAAGCCATAGACATAAAACTTGCCAACATGGCTGTTCCACTGATAATGTATCTCGGTGACAGGTACAATCCTCACTTGCTGCCTCTGGAAGAATCAAATACGACAAAATGTCAGAACTGTTAGGTATATCCATTATAATGCCATTTGGTGGTGTTAAACAAAATAATCCGGTATATTCTGATATGGAACTGTTTGTGCAAAGCTTGTTTGTGTGAGTTGGGATCATGATATCGTGTTGCTAATGTGTTCATGCATTATA
>WWPM01021856.1:0-19705 GCA_023279145.1 Glomeris maerens
GCAATACTGGCAAATCATCCCTCAACAAGCAAACACCAACGAAAACCTTGCCAAAGACAAAATGGCGTCGCAATCGCCATTCACTGTCAATGTGGACAATTACTGTTTTTTTATCCATTTATTTCAAGAATACTGGCAAAACATGTTCCCAGAATCTGAAAATTCTGTTGCAAAACATAAATTGTAACCGTAAATAGTAAAAAATATTAATTTGGTTTTCAGTAAACAGTAACAAATTCAAGCTTCATTGGTAAACAAAATTGTAAAAAACTAGTTTGAAATGAACAATCATTATTTACCAACGCAGCACCAATTTAAAAACAATTAAAATATTTGAGTTCATTTCATCAAATTATTTGTAACTA
Organism: Glomeris maerens; assembly: GCA_023279145.1. NCBI lineage: Eukaryota > Metazoa > Arthropoda > Diplopoda > Glomerida > Glomeridae > Glomeris > Glomeris maerens. The sequence goes on from WWPM01021856.1 coordinate 366, forward strand.
CAATATCGAAAAACTGGGCATGTAGAAAAATATTTTTCCCCGGCCAAAACAACTGGCAGTGGTCAAGAGCATTCATTGTGAGCTCAATGACATCTGTGTAGTGTCACAGTGTCACAGCACTCTGCAATATCTTCATTTTTTATTTATTTTTTCTCAATGAGGCAGTTTTGCATAAATTCCAAAATACATAACCTAATGTTTATGCAACATCTCACTAACAGATCTTTTTTCTTTCCTTCTTCACACAGCACAACTTTCACATGCTGTTGTCAGTAATATAGCAATTTTACTGCAAAGTCAATAAGGTTTGCAATGCATAACTATACGTTAAGATTACATAAAAGCGTTTATGTGCAAGCTTAGACCAAAATAATTTTGCCTACTTTCAGAAACGAGTCATCCTCGAGATGGCAATAGCATGTCACGTGATTTGCACGTTTCCAAACCAGTCGCACTTATGTAATAGTATAACGAACTGGTAATTACGTTGACTTTCGCATTTTCTGATAGCATCGCAGTGCTGCATTCATCCAATGAACCAAGCAAGACCAAACTTCTCAGCTGTAGGTCTATCTACATACTTTATTTGCTGCCAAAAATGGTACATTATTGTATATATTGAATAAATTCCCCAGTTTTTCTTTCAGAGAATATCAAAAATCACATTTAAAATCACTGAAAACTTTCAATTTTTATTTATTATTGTGCATGCAATATTTCCTGAAAAATTACTTGCCAAGTGTTTTGTTATATGTATGTATATTAAATAAAATAGGCTATTTTCAAAATAGAATATTTAATAATGTCACGCATCTGCAGTAGGCCTACTACATAATAAATAAACGATTAAAACAACATTGTATTTACCTACAAAAAGGGCAAAAAGGTTCAGGAAAAAGTTTATGTACATATTTTCCTTTTTTAAATAAATTTTTCATGTCTAGTTCCTATTAATACATACTTTTAAGTGTAATTTTCACATTTTTATATTATTCTTTAGATTCAATGAACCTTTTTAAATTTCAATAATCTGTTATTTTACTGTCTTTCATATAAAGGGGTTAACTGAGCGCAAATAAATATATTTGGGATACACAGCAATAGGTACAAAGTTCCCTAACCCCTGATCTAAATGATGAATAATTAATTCCATCTACCTATACACAGTTGCATGCCCGAGTTCAAATGATTGCTATATGTATAGAAAATGCAACACTATTAATCAAGAACAAGAATGTGAACAGAACATGCAGCCCCGCCCATTGCAAGTTGGCCACACCCAAAACGTGAAGATGGCGTCAAGTGGAACCAAAAATCTCTGCAAGTCCGTCAAAATATTATATTTTTTTTCATCTTCATTCAGTTTCTTTCACATGTACAGCAACAACAATGGCATGGAATCAAAAATCCCACGTTTTTCTCTCCGTCTCTTTTAAGTTCCACTTGACCGCTTCTCGAAAAACCCAATTTCTAACTTGTACTTAAAATTAAAAAAAACAACTCACAACTCCACTCTAGACCGTTATTTATATCTAGGAGACCACAGTGATAGTAACAACGTATGATGATTGAGTGTTGCCCCCACTGTTACATCCCACACACATGAACATTTGGGTGTTATACATAGGATAAAATTGAAACTGCATTTCTGTAGGATTATGCGATATTATGTGTCTAGCCACAGTTATTTATATACTGTACATGTAATAGCAGCTGTTCAACTGTAACCTTGTTTCCTGGACAAATAATTGGCCTACTTTCGCAGATTAAGCGGCTAATTTCATCTCGATAAAAACGAATTAATGCCAATTCAGAGCGCAGTGTTTCGTATATAAAAAACAACAGAATCGAGCAGAAGTGCAGACACATGCATTCAATTTGTGGTATTTTTATACAGGGTGTTTATGTAAAAATCAACTCTTCAAGACAGAGAGTGCGGGGGATGAAGGAAATTTTGTGTTAATGTGGTCACAATATTTATGATCACATATCCTAACAAGGTTCCCTTTTATAACTAATTGATATGAAGTATGTTTTGGTGGTCACCCTGTATAATAACAGTGGCTGCATTCAAAAATATCTTCAAACCAAAATCATGATTCTACTTAAGAATTTCTGGACAAAGTCTCATAATATGATCTGCAGTCAGTTTATTATAATCACGTGGATTCAAACTTATAAAACAAGATTTGGCGATTCTAATATGGTACTAATTTGATTTTCGATATCATGATTAAGTGTGAAAATCAGTGAGAAGTTCTACATAAACAGGTAAAGAAATATTACTGATATTGCTCATGTATTTTAAAATTATTACGACGACTTGCAAATAATTCATACTTTCTAAAAACTTTTCATTGATAATTGTTTATGGACAGTGAAACTTCATTCATATGCACTAACAATATATGTTAATATTTCGGTTAAAAAGTATCCCTGATTTTAAATAACTCTTAATTCTGTTGCCACTAAAAATTAATTTCAAGAGGTTCCATTGTATGTATTTTAGGGGTACTGTATTTTATTTTATCACTCGACTGAGACTGCAGACATATCATGCAGTCAATTGAATAATCCTCATTAGCTACAAAGATTTGAAACGATTAATAAAAGTAGGAGGAGTTGAATCTGACCTTTAGTGATGATGAAATCATAGTCTGGCTTCAAAACTATCAAAACATCTAATTACAGTCTACAAAGTTAATTTCCTGATTAATTTACAACCATGATGTCTGTTTTATTTTCCCACTTACAATTTGCTCTTTCTTGTCACATTCTCACACACAGCAATAGCACCACTTGGATATTTCTTATACAAGTACGAAAAGAAAAGACACAAGAAACTTTCCGATATAGACCTCATTTTATGTGTATAGACCTATACTACTTGGATAAACAGTAGGAAAAAGGACAATATCATACATAATAACTTCCATTGAAAATTTCAATTGCAAATGTGCGAAATTAGGAATTAAGTGCGACATTAGAAAACAGGAAGACAAAATAATTTTGGGGATCACAATCTGCAAGCATACAATGATGCGGTAATTTCTTGGCCTAATTTCCTAAATGCAAATTTCTTGGAAACCGACACAAAAGTCGCATTAAATTGCAAGCGAGACAAAAGGACACATTGTTGCTTTTAGAAAGCTAATATTACATAATTACATAAGTGTTCACATGTTGCCAAACTCTGGACTCGCAAACACGCTTGGAAATCCACTAAACTTGACGATGTCATGTTAAAAAACAATCCTGCTCAGAAACCTGAATATGCGAAATTAGTTTTGTACAAGTAAACCGAATAAAAAGTACACATACTTCATTTTTCTCTTTTAAGTTAAGGCCCAAAAAGCTCATCATGACGGGCCAAAGCAAAAATGAAAACGAGCATATTATCTCCAAAAATCACATTTGGAAATTAACTTCATGGTCTAAACCTTCTTTTGGCCACTAGGTAGCGCTGCAAATGCAATAGCACGTAGTTTTTCCAGTAAAATCTGATTACAAAGTAAAGTTACTATTTTTTTGTTGTAGCTTTCAAATATTAAGATGGAGTTTGAACTATATTTATTATCCATTAAAAAGTATATAATTTTATCTTAGCTGTAATTTAGTCATTTTGCTTAATATCATTGGAAAAATTACGGAAATGTCGCTTATTCTTGTTTATTAGAGGTAAAATGTTGGAAAAGTGATTTTCAGCTGGTTTTTGCTCTTAAAAAGTAACAACAAAAACTCATCAACAAAGTTCAAAACAATAATTTCAGCAATCTGCTGTAATTTTCATCCAAAACATTGAAATGCACTGCATCAATCCTAGAATTTCAATTTGAACCATACAGTACATTTCACTTTCTGATAACTTTATAATCGCTGCCAATGGGACCAAGAACCGTTGCAATTGCAGCACCACCTAGTTCTAATTGCCAACCACAAACACACCAAACCTATCCTTAAGGTCACAGATTAGGAACTGAAAGCTGCAAGATAAGATAAACTACACTGTGTCACAGGGAAATTGGCAGTCACATTTTACAGTTAAAATCTCTATCATTCTCCTCCGAGTAACCGGATTCGTCAGACACATTGTCTTCATCTGCTCTGCAGGCCCCAACCATCAAAGTATCTTGCATATTGCCCAAATCGGTCTTGAACCCATTCCTGTTATCCACCATGACCACCACACCTCTATCCAGGTCATCATCCTCATCATCTTCCACTTCTTCTCCTTCATCGTCATCATCATCATCATTATCTTCAGCGTTTTCATCAATGGAAGTCAAACGTTCTGTCCTTCCAGCTGGAGATTCCTCAACAGAATCAGCATCAGGATCTTGATCTTGGTCTTCGTAAGACGCAAACCTGTCCGATACGTTGTCCTCATCGGTGACTATGTCCGATGTAGCTTCTTCTTCTTCTTCTTCTTCATCATCATCATCATCATCATCTTCTTCCAGATCTACTTCTTCATCTTCCTCAACAACCACATCCACCACAATGCTGTCTAGTTCATTAACACCGAACTGTCGTTTCTGTCGGTGACACAAGTACGATAGGTCATTGTCGGCTGTGAATCTCCTGCCACCGTTACGCATATTCATCATGTTGTTGCCTTGAACGTTGCCATTGCACCTCAAATTGGATAGATTGGATGCACAGGCAGAAGATAAAGGAACCGTGAGCCTTCGGGACGCGAAGGCAGCCGTGGCAGCCTTCATGGCTCCGTAGTAACCTTTACCGTAGGATCCAGCGGAGGAGGAGGAGGAAGATGCTAGCGAAGAAGATGTACCGTGATCCAAGCTTGCTTCTTCCTGGGATTCTTCGATAGCTCCCAGTCTTGGTGCAGACCTGCACCGGTCAATCGGTGGCCTGTAGTTGACCGTACCAGTACTGAGCAAGATCTTCCTCCTTGGCAAACTAGGGTTATCGTAGACGCAGTTCGCTAGCGAAAGCCTCGCGTTCTGCCTGCAGATCTTTTCCTTGCGAAACTCGTAAAGTGCCTGGCTCAACTTGAGCCTTAGCTGGGCAGCCATCTGTCTGCCTGTTTCTTCTCGAGAACAGAGTACGGCATGGCATCTTAATTCTTGCTTCAGCTTACGGCCTTCGTGCCGGTAGACCCAACAGAACACCTTCGGGTACTGGGGATGGGAGCAGCAGTAAGTGATCCTGTTGGACCAGTATTCTGTGAGCCCATGTTCCTTAGTTGTAGCCTTCAATCCTGAAGTGCAGACAGTCACTTTCATGGAGACATCTGGTTTGAGGCTTTGGCAGTAACTTCTCCACAAGGTGGATAGAGGTTTGTCTACACAACCATCTCCCTTGGCCCATGCTGTCAAAACATTCCCCAAATAGGTAACCTTGTAGGTAGGGTCGTATTCAGTTATTGTCACTGATCTCTTCTTCCAGAACTTGTTCAAGTTCAGGTTGAGACTCATACTGCACCAGATTCTGGCTTGTAATCAAACTCACTTCTTATCCCTCCACACGTATAAAATACAATACACTGTATAGGAGAGATGTCTTCTGGCCACTTGTCACATCGAAATGCACTAAAATCCAGGTGAAACGCTCGTGACGTCACAGTTGTGACAACAACGCTCAAATTCCTGCAGGTCGCCCAAATAGGCCTAACGAGCAGCCAGTAGACAGGTGAAGTAGTAGCAGTACAACAAGATGTGGCCGAGCAAGTTAAACAAACCTACAAGTCCTAGTTGATGTGTGGATCGATAAAAAAAAATAACACTGGAGAACGTGGATGCAGTCAGAGCAATGAGAAATACGAGGACATTACAGCCCATGTTCGCCACTGGAACGGATTGGCCGCCATTGCAATCAGTTTCACACCGTCCAAACTCGCAACGTACAACAACCACCGACTCACAAATGCCACCAACTGCAGGAATCCTCTATTCCTCACCGCACCTGACCGATAACAATGCCCGTGATCCCATGTTAGAGGCTAGTAAAGGGGGTGTTTGCAGGCGTGGCTGAGTTCGATCCAATGGAACGCCGAAGCGAAAGATAGCTCCTCCTATTTAGCCTCGCATTCCAGGTGAACAAGCGCTGCTGTGAAGCTAATCAATAAGGGTTTTTTTTTGCTTAGGACTGAGCTGCGAATTCAACAACGAGTCGAAGTGGAAAACTTTAGTATATTGTATAAAAGCTTGTTATTTAACCGGTTTCTCGACGGAAACTCGAGCGAAACCGACTGTGGGAGGTGTTTCCGTGTTTATTACCAACCATTGCTTCCGTGATCTCCATTATTTTCATTTTAGGCTTTTTAGCCAACTTTATATTTGTATTATGTTTATATACGTGTATTGAAAGCGCACATTCAGCACAATAAAGTCAACAAAAACCTGACAAAGGGACGGGGAAATTTCAGTGGGGAACAACCAAGTTATGCGAAGGGTATAATGGATTTCTCTGAAAATGAAACAAGGAAGCCACGCCCTCTCCCCCCCCCCTTTCAACGATTATGACGTCATGACTGGGATCCAATTCAAATATATTCTGCATTGTGTGCAGAATCATCAAAACAAATCATACTCAAATATAATTACGCATCTAACTTGCAAATTAGACAAATAGTATTTCAATTTATGAAGTTTTATTGCAAATAATTTAATTGCTGCACACTTGTCATACATATATATATAACATTTTAGAAAAACCCGAAACCATTTTTAAAGAAATAGTTTTGCAACTTAGAAGTTTCAGTATACATAAAAGGTTTCATTTCTCAGCTCATTTCAGCCTTGATCCATTTTTGGGGATTGTTTTAATTGAAACACTAAATTTCAGAAAACAAAAAGTGATTCCACGAAACATTTCGCCTGTTAAATTCTCATGTTGCTTTGCGTGTTTTTTAACGGAAAAAGTACGGAATTCTTGCAAATTTCACGCTCTCAATATAGCCTATTATAGTCGAGAGAAAGAGAATAAAGAGCAAAAAAATAAAATGCATGTTTCCTGTATTTGACATTTTTGAGAAGCTGTTTACTAGAACTCAATTGTCATGTGTGCATTTGGCTGAACAGAGCTGCTGGTGCAGGATATATGGGTCCTATGTCAATATTATGCTAAATACATTTCATTCACTCTGTGTAGGACATACTGTTCCTGTTTCTTCACTTCACCATATACTAAACCGGTGTTTCAACTCTCATCTTTTCAAAAATTGCGTCTGTTACTATATATACTCGAAATAATGACAAGCAATTAAAACACCCGTCCTCATGCTTAGCTATATTCAGTCACAAACCTTGGATATGCTTATTATTGCATGCATGACATGGCGAAAATAATTATGTACCACATAGGCATAGAATTTCAAAACAATACTTGATAGACTGCATATAGGTTTACTTGTAGAATTAAAAAAAATCGCAATTTATACAAAGAAATGTTGTCTTTCAATTGCAATTCATTCAGATTCTTACCGTTTTTTCAAACCTTATTTTCTCCTTTTTCGCGAAAAGCAATTCAAAAAATCAAATATCAGAAAACCGTTGAAAACATACTTTGCTTTTGCAAGTGACGTCACGATCGCACGTTGCAAGCCAAAATGGCCGCCATGCTTGTGCATTTTCTCAACAAAATGACAAGTAATCGTCTAAAATTTAATAACAAATGAAAGAATGACGAAAATAAGATACCAAAACGTAAATCTTCATTTTCCCCTTATAAAAACAAAAATATCAAAAGCAAAGCGGGTAAAACCATTGGGTAATTGAAAGGGATTAACAGAAACCCATCTTTTGTATCGGGCAACAGTGATAAATCAGTTCTGGAAAGGGTATTTTGATGTGAATTTGGGGCTTACCGCATCGCAAGTTCCCCGAAATAATTAACAAATCAACGCAACTTCCTACCTACCGAAATACTATAAATACATAAACTTGCCTCTGAACGCCTCACTGATCCAAAACAAGGTACTAACTAACATACAGAAAAACACCGTGCTCCATTGATCTCGTCTGTCCAGCGACGCGTGACGTCATTATGACGCCATATTGCAGGAAATATTTGATTTAGCGCTTTTCTTTCTCGCTTCCGAATTAGTGACCCGAGACATAATTACACCAGCAGGCATCAAACATCATCATCATGTGACCTTGGCATCGCCGAAACTTTGACATACATTCATTCATTCATTTTTTTATAAATAGGCTTTCATGGAAATGAAAGGGTTCATCTTATATTTCCCTCCTATATATGGTGGCACACAAAACTATAATTTATACATTGTTCATTCAGTTTAGCGAAAAAATGCATTTCCGGTGACGCACTTTATCTTTTTGTGAAATTAAAGGATTGTTAGATAATGACGTCAATTTCGTAACTGCTATTGAGAGAAAACAGTGAAGAAAAAAAAAGGCTTTTGCCCAGTTGAGTCGATAGACTCCATAACAATGACAGGCTAAATAACCACAAAGTCAAGGTTATTTGTATGTACAGTAGAACGTCGTTTATCCGCACGTCAATTATCCGCAACGTCAATTATCCGCACACCTAAAACACACTTCTCGCTCAGTAAAATTGCGGTTTTTTCCTGTATTAACCATGACCTGTGCGAGTAGTGACTAAGTTAAACGAATTCGGAATGTTTTATCTATTCAGAAAAAGGGTAGAGTATCAATAGAACCAATAAAGGGGAGTGTTGAAGATCGGAAAAATGAATTTTTATGATATCAAAGCCTGAAAAGAATAAATTTTGAGCCGTGCATCGAAGTTATATAGCAAAGAAGGGTCCAAAAGAAGTACTGGGTGTACTGCACGTGTTTTTCTGCATTAAATAAAAGCATGTTTAATTATCCGCAAAAATCGTTATCCGCACAACCCTTGGTCCCAATTAGTGCGGATAAACGACGTTCTACTGTATACGTATACAACATATACTAAAATCCCATGTTGAGCATTTCTATAGGAGGGCGTGATCAGGCAAGACGTCATCCGCGATAAGAAATAGTTCCACTAATTTGTTAGAATAATTCCACAATATTCTTAACTAAACTTTTGTCATATGTTTTAATATACACTAGAACTCCAATTGTACGAACTCCAACTATCCGAATCGCTTTGAGGGGGAAAATACATTGAAAACTGGAGAAGTGTCCGCCATTTTGTCTGACAGCTTAGGTAAATAGGCCGCAAACTAACACAAATTCAAGTCCATTACATGAAGCGTTTTTAGCCTCCCATTGGCTCCATTGATTCATTCTTAAGGGTGGACAGAGTATAATACATATCAAATTGGTATTTTATCAAGACAGTAATTGTTACGAAGCAAACTAATCTGTATTTTAAAATAAAAACACGTTTATTACTTGGTTTGTCTTATTTACTGTTTAAAAAATCATGAAATTAAGTATGTTATGTGCCGGAAACCCCAATAAGTTTAATAAGTTTTGTGACGTCACGTAATAAAACTACAAGAAAACACAGAAAATCACTTCTAAAATATTCTAATTGCCTTGCAAGAAGTTATTTTCATCGTCTTAATCGATCAGTTAGTTGCTCAATTCCGTTTAACAACAAACAAGGTTTTCAATCGTGATGAATAAAGCAAACTCCGTTGTGTGGAGCGCCTTTAGATATGTATTTAGTAAAACCAACGTGTTGCTTGATATGTGCTATATTACAAAATTGTAATGAAATTAATGGATTTTGTGATTGGAAAAAGGTAAGTAGGAATGAAATGAGATGATAATGAACTTTCGGTGCATTTATAAGTGTAATTGGGAATAGGAAAAAAATAAAAAAGACACGGGGCCCGTCCGGGATTTGAACCCGGGACCTCGCGCACCCTAAGCGCGAATCATACCCCTAGACCAACGGGCCACACGCACATCTCATCTCCCAACATTCTCCAACTGTTTACTTATAATAGTCCAAACTCACTATTAAAACAAATTCCAGTTTGCAAATCGCAATGTTTGTGAATAAAGTAAATATGTACACAAATTATCGGAAGCGAAAACCCAATAAACAATCGCTGTACTTGGTGAAATTAGCAAGTTTGTGTTGTTTATCCGTCACAAATGCTACATATTGCAGAACAATACATACTAAAATTGGAAATTTCCCAACACAATTTCAGACAAATAACTTCAATATTTCCTTAACAAACTAACTGAATTCAAATATGCAATAGCGAATTAATATTTATATTTGCACTATTTAAATTTTTCACACCAAATTTTTCATGCAACAGCAATCTTAATAAAATGTAAAAGCAACCAACGATTGTGAAATATAATTTGTATGATAATGGGGGAAAAGGAAAAGAATGAGTTAAAAAAATAACACTTGGGCCCGTCCGGGATTTGAACCCGGGACCTCGCGCACCCAAAGCGCGAATCATACCCCTAGACCAACGGGCCACGTGATACTCGCAACACACAAAAAGCAAGAACTGCGACAAATAAATCTTTTGTAAGTTCTCTAATAAGCTGTTGCTATTAGGCATCGTGGTAGTAGATCCGAATAATATCCAATCCTTAATACAATCCTATATATCTTGACACGTTATCACATTTAGTAAACCACGATGGATGGAAGATACACATTCCAAAATGGCGCCGATTTGTACTTAATTATACGTCAGCAATGAGCACTGGCTCTCCAAAATATCGCTTTAATTATGTAAATTCTTGTACTCACGTTTTTCTGACGGCTATCTAGAGGCTCCAGACAGCTTGAGTGAATTTTGCAGCTGAAGAGTGTTTGCTGGGCAGTTATGGTCGTTCCAATCCGATTAGATGGTTCGAGTTATGCGCGAAACGTTCCGCTCGTTCGAATTTTAAGTTCCACTGAATCACTGCAGACGGCGCTGGTGTAATGTCGCGCAATACTTCAGAACCCGGATGAAGGCGCTGCCTTTGCTCAATGTATAATTTGACTTGACTTGATAATGTTTGGAATAAAATTACTTGTTTTCGTCCAGCTAATAGAGAAAAATAGTGAAATGAAGTTAACTTGTCATTAATTTCAGATTACTACTGCAGCAACTGCTCATATATAGACTCCTATATAAGCTATTTTTCTGCAAATGTAATTCACAAAATAATTCACCTACTGTGGTATGCCATAGTTTCAGAGTTTCCAGAAGATTCTGTGCGCTGTATTTCACCATTGTGAGTTGATTATTTACATTTCTAGTCAGAATAAAAATATTATTTGGTGGATTACAGCTGACAAAGGACGTCTGCACGGCGTTCGAATCCCACGTTTCAACTGAATTCCTGCAGAGGGCGCTGCTGTTCTTCCCGCGCGCTGCACTTCAGTACCTGATGTGGTGGTTATTGCAGAAGCTTTTAGTGTTCGACGAGAGATGGCGCTGCATTCCTTTGCAATCCACTATTATTTAAAAGAAACTGCGGTATTATTTTGCCATTTCGGTTTGAAACTAAAAAAAAATACCAGAAATATTTTGCGGAAAAAACCAGCAGTCCGTAAAAAATATATTACAGGAAAGAAAATGAAAAAACATGGGGCCCGTCCGGGATTTGAACCCGGGACCTCGCGCACCCGAAGCGCGAATCATACCCCTAGACCAACGGGCCACACATCAGTCTTTGCTTTAATTCATTTTACGAATCTACACTAGTAAAAACTACACATGGCATTATTAATTTCCTACGTGAACTGCCTTTCGGAAATGAGTGCCACAGCAACACACAAACACGCCTGTGCATTTCAAGAGAATTACTCGTTTATTCAACCTGAAATTACGATACGATGTTTGCTATATATTTTCAGCATGTCCGGTGGCGCCGCCTGTCGGTGCTGACAAACACTTCCCACCATATATTTGAAATATGCATTTGGATTCATTATTTGAAAATTAAGTTTGAAATAAAATCAATAAAAAAAAAACATGCTGCGTCCAAACAAGTTTGATTGAATTTACTTTTTTAAATAATTCAATTTATTTTATTTCAAGCGCGTAGAAAATGCTATTTTTAATTTGTTAAATGTATATTGTGAAAGCATGCATTTTAAAATTAAACAGTAATACCTGGCGAAAATTATATCACCTGTGTTTGATTTACAAATTTCAGTGATTTGGCAGTTTCATTTATTTATCAGTCATTGTGATAAGTTACTCGTGTACACAGATCACACTTTTTTTGTGAAACAAAGTATAGTTATAGAACTGGTTACAAACTGAAAACCAAACTGGCCACCATTGTTATGTCACAAAACTCTCGTTTGAAATGAAACAAAACATTTAAATGAACATATTACAAACAATAGTAGAAACAAATACCAGCAAAGACATATGTATACTTTCATTTGGATTGCGAGTAATGGCTATGTAAAAAAACATGTACAATAATCAGATGTGTTATTCACTTTACACACTATATACAACAAGATTTGTTGAATGTTGATGTGACTCCATATTTAACATATGTATTTCCAACCGGATCCAATCAAACCACAATTTTGGGTTATCAGCAAGAGAAAAATCAAACAATCAGGAAGAAAATAATATACGTATATACCATACAGAAAAATGAACAAGAACTATAAATTCACAATGCCATTAATATCCGTACATTATTATTGTTAGAGACAAACTGAGTCTCATAAATCACACACCATGTACCCAAAATGTTTCAAAGATAGGCTACACTGTACAGGTGGGCATATACTGTAGAGGAATATCAGCATTTTAGAGAATTAATGTACATGAAAGTCCACTGAAAATCAGAACTTACAGACATATCTTAACAAGAAGAGCAAAAACCAGTACTTTTGGTTGAAGTCTATGTCATATAATGTATTTCCACTGCAGTAGCTTATTGAAAATCTTCGGGATTTTTGTTTATGACACTTTGTTAGTTACTTCACCAATTAATTTTGTCAAATGTTAGTCGTTTCAATGTTAATTAATGAAGAAAGCGATGAAATATAAGTTTTAAATGATGCCATTCGCAGAGAATATGCAGCAAATTTGTTGACAATTGCGAGAGGATCCATTCTCGATCCGGGGTTGTAATTTTGACCTGCACAGAGTCACACACACATACATACAAAGAGAGAGAGAGAGAGGGAGACACAGATGATCCGATGGCACTTTTCCATATGGAGATAAAGCAGTGGATATGAATATCTATGTACATTATCATGTGGCAAAAATGGCGAAAGTTAGTCCTCGTCCAAGGGTATGATTACCCTCTCGATACCAAGCATGGCCCTGATCGTGTCGTCGACTCGGACAATGTCCAGGGTGGTAGATGGTGGTGAAGAAACCATTAGATGCAAGAGGTTGACCAGGTCACCACAACCGGTACTACTCGTGACAGAAGCAACTTCTGCGCTTGGTGATGGAGATGAGGAGGTTGGCGAAGCGTTGCTGCCATTATCATTGGCCATGTTTGACAACCATTGCTTGAGGATGTCAGCTGTCACTGCTAACACTTCCACATCCTGATGATGGATCTCTAATTCATGCCTGTCCAAACCCGTTTCATCAAGGATGTCCCTCAGCAAGCAAAAGTCACTAGGCCTGCAAAAATGTTCAAAATCATTATTTCACGTCCATTTCCAGGCAGGCAAACAACAAAGCAGTATTATAATTGAAAGTATTCTGCCTGCAATAGGTGGGCTACACTTTAAGATAACTAACACTTCCAAATTTCGAAGATAATCATTATTTTTAATAGATAATCAATAAAATGAAAAACACAAATTTATCATAACTGCTCTATTAAGTTCATTTCAGACTCTGTACTTTCATTTGTGGCAATCAAGAATGCATGCAACAGTCAGGAGTTTTATTACTGAATTGTAAACTACTCATAGTAATTCTATTTTGCATCCTACTTTGAGCATAATTATTTATGGATGTCATTATGACCCAATCAATCCTTTAGAGTTCAAATCTTTGCAAATCTGAAACACGGGTTGATATGAACAATGACCCTACACAAAGGGAAATAAAAGAACAACTATGAAGTCTTGCATTATACATAATAGGTTTTTTTCTGTTTTGACAATTATCACGTACACATGGTTAATACATTACAATACGGCCAAGTAGAACAGCTTCAGCACTTACCCTTGACCAGGACCAACTGCTGTTCTCAGACGGAACATGGGAATGTGTGGCTTGTCGCTAACCTCGAACACAAGGTCTGCTTCCATAGACTCCGAGTACGTGTCTTCGCATTCCACAGACTCTTCTTCTGGCACACCATCAAAAACATCGAAACCCGTTGGCCATGGGTCTAGAGAACAATGAAATTAACCAATCAGTTAGAAAAAACATATAACAGTTGGCAGAATGGGATTAGCTAGTTAGTTGAAACTGTGTCTCACAAAGCAAATACAAGTGTTGCAATGATAATGAATTAGAAGTCTGCGCAATAACAATGCGCAACACTGCATTCGAGTCGGCACATTACGCCTGTAGGAGCAATGTGGGCCTATTCCGTGAGATAGATAGTCACGAGAGCGATGAAATAGCACAGGGAAAAAGAGACACTAGGGCCCCAGCAGAATGTCAAGGGACTTAAAGGAATGTCCCCATGAGCTCGATCCTCCCACTTGCAATCGATAGTGAAAATTGTCGCGCCTCATCGATTATGCAGACGCTGCGCACCAGATCTCATTTATCATAGGCTTCGGTTTGGTTTTGTGGCCCACAGTATTTGTCACTTGCCTACCTAGTCTACTACATACGTTAGGACATGGTGCCAACCCGAAAATGTCACTTCGAACTAGTTGCCATTACGTGCGGCAAACTTCACGCTACATGTACCTTTTTAGCTTCCACAGCAATAGCTGCTCTATTTCTTCTCAATACCAATAAATACTACTTGATTACAATGTCATTTTCATGCTACGAACGTATTTAATTATCAATCAATACAAAAATTAAAGTTTTTGTATTTTCTTTCCCATCAAACAAAAAGTTTGTGAAACCAAAGATGAACTTCTACAGATACACCTGACTTTAAGACTATTGGTCCGGCAAATCTTATAAGTATTTAAAAACGATGTAAGCATCAACAGATTTTCCAGCTACGCATTAGTGACATCGTGCATAGAAATATAAGACGTTAAGTAGCAATTATTGCAATGTGCTACTGTACCGAATATTCATCAGGTGTTACATATTAAAAGGCTGTTTTCATGCAAATTGGCGTACATACATTACCATACAAACACAAATCAAGGTTGTGCCAGAGGATTAACAGTAATCTTAGATCCATAAAGTTGCTGAACTTGTACTGAATATAGCTGCGTAGGACGTCAAGCAAATTTCCATTTTTTAATGATGATTACACTCTTCTGATCGGGCAGATCAGTAAGTGGGCGATGTGAAACTCTTGTTTGGAAGCAGTAAAGCATTTGAAAGCGAAGCATGGAAACGAGCAAAACGCAGAACTGCAATTTGCATGGTAAATCGATATAGGGTTTCTGCTGGGCATAAACTCAATATTATCTGCAGATAGGAATAGATGTGGGAAGGAGGAAAGAAGTGTAATAAGGAGGGAAACGAGGACTATCTTCGATCGTTTCTAGCATAGCTAGCTATAGCTACTGGAGGAGTGGAGCATGCGCGCGAGTAAAGTGCTTGCCGAAGTGCCACCAGCTTTTCTTTCCTATCTTTGAGCAAGTCAACCCTCTTTGGAATATACTTCTGCCATTCTTGCAAATATCGTTCTCGGCAGCAACCGGCACCAAGAAATCCATTTCTTATTACTCTTTACACGCAACGATATTATTGTCGCATTTCATGTTAGTGGTATTGGTGACATTCTCACTATAGGCTATACTTCCAATTCATGTTCAACAGGGTTTCTTGATCATGAAGTTCCAAATAAGTAATTAAAAGTACTGATCAAAAATGTGCATCTTTACAGGCAGCTTCTTTGTGCCTTACATATGCCGTCCTGCAAGCTCAAATACAAGTTCTCAGCTGCTCTTCATTTGTGTTATCGATTTACTATAATGCACAAAGGACTGGGATCTGCAACAATTATGACCAGACACAGTTTACGATTGTCACTAATGGTCATCTTCACATCTATGTGAGCACAATGGTTCCTACCACTTGGAAGTTTCGACGACATTTTCTTAAATTAGTCTGTTTAGAAATCTTTCAGAAAGTATTCCTTCGTAAACTTTTGTTAATTTTAAACGAAATTCCCACATTAACCAGAACAGAGAAGCGGAAACTTTTCCTGCAGACAGATTTATGAGATTTGAAACAATTTTGCACTGTCCCAGTAGGTTTCAATTGAGCTAGCGAAGACTGCTGTCTGTACTTTGTCAAGCAAGGCATTAGGGGAGAAAAAAATGTAATATATTGTAGTTGCTCAACAGACTGTTTCACAAAATCACGTGTTGTGTAAGAATCGTGCAGCTAGGCTGTAGGGATTGTTTTTCGAGTTTTAATTACAAGTAAAGCTATGCTGCGTAAACCTGGATGCAATTTGTCAGCTTGGCAAATTATCCACTCGTATATTGTAACTGGGGATTTAGTTTTGATGGATGAGAGATCAGCGTCTGTCCAAGGCAAAACTTACCCAGGAGTGAGCACGAGCCGTGAAATTGCCACGGAAGGACGGTGGGATCGCAATAGTCGCCTGTGACGTCAGCGAGGTACCCTGCAACAAAACCACAATTAAAATCCCAGTCTTCAAACTCAATTCCCAATAGTCAAAGCCATCTTGCTGCATTATTCCTAAATCTATGACATGTGCAGATCTTCGGCCAACCCAAGCATGATGACCTGTTAATTCTCGTTGCAGCTAACGTTTCCCCAGAGTTGACGAGTACAGTTAGGTATCAACCCTCACTAGTACATAGTAGGTTACGCCCTTAATTTAATTACACTTCCTGTCATTATTATTAATTCAATCGCCTTTTCCCGACAGAAGCCCTACACCCATGTGTGCAACTAAGGCAAGAGCTCTGACTTGGTTAGACATTGGCCAGCACGTTGTATACAATACTTTACACACATTGTATTTGTAGGTTACGTTGCTACCCTGATAATTATAAACAATATTGCTGAAATAAACAAAACTTGCATAATTTTCAAAACAGGGTTACTACTCATATTGTGAACTTTTTAATAAGAAGCGATATCAAGAGTGGGTTTTCAGTCCATATCTTGCAGTCATTCAAATTAGCTGAATTATGTTTAGTTAACGTTTGATTTCATAAAGTATTGATTCATACTTGAAATATGGACTATAATAATCTGAAACAACAACTATTCAAAGCATAGATTATCTTATTTTTTGATAATGCAATGCCTGGAAACCAATAACAGATAGAATCCAATTATACAGATTCGATGTTTTAACCTTCGCCAAACTATAACAAAATAGTATTAATATTTAGTGTCTAAAGTATAATCCGCAGGACAGAGTAAATACCTACTCAAAATCAAAGTGCGGATAAGTACTATGTATAAAATTTGAAATAAAGGGCGATAAGATTCCAACTTGTTACAAAAAAAGGATTGTTTGTTGCAATCCTGTTAAAACTTGGTCATTTTCTGACATGCTGCAAAAATCCTGTCAAGCGAGAAAAAAATCTCTAGTCAGCTAGACTATATAAGACAGCTCGTATCCACCTGTGTCAGAAAATCCAGTGTCATACAGCACCACAAGACATATTCATGCTATCCTTGGCACTTATCAGTTGCGATTTCGAGGTGCGTGTGATTGATCGCAAAGATGTGAATATTCTATGTATGATACAAGACTAGCATAAAACACAGTGAAAAGAAAACGGCTTGCTGCTAACAGTTAAACAGAACGTATCATTTGGAACATTTTGGTGGTACACACATGAGAGAGCAGCTAACGATGCTCATCGCACGCCTCTTCAAGTCTGCGGGCCAACCGAGCACAGATACCACCTCTCGATCAATCAAGAGTCGACAGATGCATCGCTCACATCCACTTCACAACACACACGCATGCCACATCTCCAAAAATCCCATCGATTTCTGCCTACGCCGGGGCAACGGGACCTATTCAGTTTACTTTCCGCAGAGTGGCTTGCGCGGCACGCACCGCTGAACTCCTCGCTCTTCAAACTTGATACGACATCACATCGCAACAATCGCACATATCGTGCTCAAATGCCGCACCGCAAACTAACGAAACCCTATTAAAGAGGTCCACCTTGCTTTCTCACCAATAAGTGCTGTTTGAATATACATAGAGCTACGTGAGCTTTTGCGTTGCGCTCCGATACGAAGACATGATATTTTAGTTCTTTCCAGTAACAACATCAGACAGAAGATGGCATATTTTTCTTTATTGCTTCATTATTTAGATCAGAAATATTTCAATACTGAAACACTATGTAAACTACCTAGCGCCTACATTGAAAAATTTCCTTAGCTGGGGAACTTATCTGTAAACGGGATCTTTCCCCGTTCTAAACATTTGAGTATTAATCTGCGATCGATTTAAATACGTACTTATTTTTTTAAAAAAAAGTTATAGGCGTGTAATATATGCCTCCTAAAAAGACTTATACTTATAAGTGAATTTTGTTTGCAGTTGGTACACCTGTTTTTTGCATCTTAATTTGCAAAATATCGTAACAATTCTGTTAATTCCCAACAATCACCAAATGTATTCTGGTAATAATAAAAATGTATATATTATTGATTTGTGACGATACGAGAACAACGATACTGTAAATAAGTATTGAAATGTTTTTCAAGTTATTATTTTAGTAGTTGATTATAATAAAGTGAGCTCAACAGAATTTCCTCATAAGTTGTACTCATATTAATGACATTGCCGGCCTCAATAGCAAAACATAATTAAGCTGTAAGTAGTTTTTACCTTTGAGGAACTCAATCATGGTTTGTGAACGTGCCAACTTTGTTGGTGTGAGGCCAGCGTACGTTGCGATGCGCGGATCAGCGCCGTACGAGAGCAAAAGGCGGACAACTTCCACGTGATCATTTTCCACCGCATCATGTATGGGCCTATGTAGAAAGAAAAGAAAACGAGAAAACGCCATCAACATCATGGATATATGTGCAGTGCGTGGATCGATGAATTGCTCTGTGCCATACCTGACACCTCCCGCAGCGCTGGCATTCGCATCGGCTCCAAACTCGAGCAAGGATCTGGCAATACTCAGATGACCCCTGGAGCAACATTCGTGCAGTGGGGTGTATCCAGCATTATCCCCGCAATCGATGGGAACCGCTTCCGACTCCAGACAATCCGAAACCACCTCCTGAGTGACCGATAAACCAGAGACTGTAAATTGCAAGAACATCCAACCGTTGCTTCGATCCGATCCAAAGCATGCACCCAGTTTCGTTTTTTTTTTTT
>WWPM01021861.1:0-13183 GCA_023279145.1 Glomeris maerens
AATTAAATTAATATGTTAATAGTACTTTGCAAAAATTGTCGCAAAAATCTGCATTCGAGATGGTAATTATACATGTCAGTTCACCTTTAACCATGAGTTTTAGTGACTTAAAACTGGTCGCCTCATCTCATTTGCCTCATCTGATCTGACTATATTGAACTATTTTAATGGGGTCAGCATGCCACAATAGGTATCTGCTTGTCAAAATCACTTTGTTTGATGAACGTGAGGTCGTGATCATAAACATGTAATTTGCGTTATTAATCTTGCTCGGCAAAACCGATGATTATTTTCTATCTAGGACCTATATTAGACAATTTATTTGACCACACACCGATTTTAAAACTGTATTAATAGTCTATCATAGCATGCTGTTAAGTGTTTTGGCAATGATGTTGATGTGAAGAATAACTGAGTAGTATATTTATTATTTGGCAAAACATGATAGTAAATCGATGTACTGGTATATTTGCATTTGTATGTAATCATTTTGCAGGAAGCATTTCTATAGCTTTTCAATGTTGTATTGAATGATTTCTCGAATAATGCTTATGCATTCAGAGAAAGTAATGAGTATTATGCTCATGTATAGTGAATGTGATGAGGGAAATTTTTCGAGGTTCAGGCATTTTGAATATTAAACTGCAGGGTGACGATTTTCTTTTATTTTTCAGTTAAATGCAATCACACTGAAGCTACATATATTGCATCTACATTTTTACTTATCATTAAATTAGACTTAAATTGTGAAAGGAAAAATTATTGTTATAATTAAAACAATATTTGGCAACTCTCTTATGTGTTGTATTTGAGCTGGTTTAGCATTGTACTGAAAAGGTGTGCAAAAACCTGAATGAGGAATTCAGTGTAAAAATCCATAAAATAATTTATTTGACAGTTCACACGCAATGTAAATAATTTAATGGCGTATCTACACTGAGAAATCTGTTTGCGTTTTCAGAGTCTGCTGGAGATTGTTCATGATTTATTTGAGGAGCAGACCTCTTTGGAGAAAGTGGTTCTGAAAATAATGCAACGTGCACAACGATTACTGAAATGCGAACGAGCTGCAGTTCTTTTGCTCCAGGAAGAAATTGATGTCAGACATATGTGTGATTTCTTTAAGAATAGTACACTTTCAATATGACAATGGCCATCTTATTGAAATTACCTCATTATTTTCATTGCAACTATCTGCTGAGCATAGGAGGTGAAATTCGTCAAGATATTCGATCTGTCATCTCAACAGTCGGAACTTAATGATAGGTAATTAACTTAAATCTTGTATACTATTGAAAAGTTTAGTCAAGGAATTTGGCCACTTGTAAACTGAAATCATATTCTGAATCATTTCTGCTCTGATACTTTGTAAATATAAAAATTATGTAATATGTAAGGGAAGAATAGCTGTGCATTGATTAATTTTGCTATTCCGGTAATAAATAAGCTAGCTAAGAAAGATTTAATTAAATTTATTTTAACGACTAGTTTAAATTACATACTTTGCCCGTATAATATTCTAGGAAAATCTATGAATATTTTATAAGAATTATAACTAGGAATTAATTCTTCATGCACTTAAAGTTTTCTGTGTTCATGTTTACAAGTATTCATAATATGATTTAACATTTACTGCCCTATATACAAATTCAGATGTGTGAAAAAATCACAGTAGTTTAGCTTGGAATAACCTACTACTTAATCTTAAATGGAGCGTGTTTAATGGACTTTTTCCTGTATATGTGATCATGAATGATTAATTACTGTACATTGATGTCACCGCCATGACTTGTGGGATGAAACCTAGTTGTGCACCAGGCCAATGATATGAAATGTCGTTTCATGCACCAAAGCCCTAGTGGGAAACCAGAAACCAGGATGACCAAAGCTCTACTCAAGATGGCTGAGCAAGTTGCAGCTTCAGGAGAAGTTATGAATGTTGCAGAAACTTTAGAGGTGTGACTCTCGGTCGACCGGTAGGTGCGACCCAAACTTCCTTACATCTTTCTTAAGTTAATATATATACACTTCTTTTCATCCTTCTGCAAATACAGGTGGAAAAAGGCATCCTGGGAAATGTGCGCTCCTTGCTGTCAATGCCAATCAAGTAAGATACATTTATTACTGTTTACACAAGTTCTGTAGTGTCACATTTCATTTTGTTTCAGATTAGAAGAACTTGTAAAACTTTTTTTAAAGTTGTCTGACCCTTTTTAGAAACTAATAAAAAGTCTTACTAAAAAATGAAGCAAGTCTTAAAGTACAATTAGAAAGTATTTGCGCAATTATATAGAAAATTCTGCTAAGACTATTTTACAAAATCTAATGAAGAAATTCTGGGAGTAAGTCTACATAAAATTCACCCCTTTTCTTTAAATTGCACTCTAAATACAAAAATCAAATGTGCAAACTGGCTTTACAAATTCTAGTCTACAGTATATTTATTCTTATTATATTATTACATAAGGGATATTGAATGTGTTGGGTAATTTCATTACTGACGAGTTCCATTTTGTGATCGCATTTCTGTTTAAAATAATATTTTAATGACCTGACTCCTAATATCATTCAATGACGTCATTGATATACAGAGATTATGTGAATAGTTTTTTTTTAATCAGCGCATTTGTGTTATAAAAACGATACTCTACTTTAATTATTTGAAATTGACTTTAAATGAAATTAAAGATTATTTGCTTTATTTGAACAGAAAATTTACATAGCCATTTTTTCCTATGTTACAGGGACCGGGATTTCAGAGTGATTGGTAAGTAATCAATCGATAATGCTTATTAATAATTTATATACGTATACATATAATGGATCGATTAAAGCTGAAGTGTGATATATCTCGTTTGCATTTTCTTGATAACACACAGGAGTGGCACAGATAGTAAACAAATTGAATGGACATCCATTTGATGAAGCTGATGAGCAACTATTTGAGGTAGGCTACTGTACCAACAATTATGTTGGATGTTTCAATTAATATTTCGTATATCACTAGTGACTAAGGAAATATCTGTTCAGTGTCATTTACATAAATTTTGATATAAATTCACTGATTGACGAATTATGATGCGTATTTCGACACAAAGTTTACAAATAAAAGAAACTCGAATAAACCCTAATTACGACCTATTTGCACGGGTTAGTTTAAAGTCTGATTGAGTAGTTATTTTAAATGAAATTATAAATGTACCAGCTGGATTTAAATAATGATATTGTCAGTTGTAAAATTAGTTTATTTAAAAATTAGCACTTTTCTTGAACTTTATTCATCCAATAATTTAGCTTGTAGCTGGAGGCATATACAGTATATCAAATTTTATACGGAGATTGTATTTTGTATTGTTTTTTTTATCCTGCATTGCAAACATTCTTAAAAAAACACATTCAGAAATCTCCTATTCGCAGTCAATATGTCCTGAAAAGTGTAAACCGAGCGCAAAAGTATAGTTGCTTTCAAAAGCAATTTTCCTAAAGCCATAGATGAAATTACAAACGAATGCAACCATTATTGGACTCGCATATTTAAATAAGTTTCCTATGTATATAATACTGTACAATGCAAGTGCATTAGGCGTATTAAAAAGTTATTGTCATACAGTGTGATGCATGAACTGATCTCTCATAACGTTTCCAATTTTTAATTACAAGAACTAATTTTGTAAGATAGAGTTATAGGTGTGAAGTGTACAGTTTTGCAAGATTAAATAATTACAAGCGAACAGAGTATATAGTGTGTAGATTGTCCTATGTACATATTTCAAGCTTATTTTCACTTGTGCTGCAATGGTATACTATATTAGTACTTATAATGCAAATTTGCATTATATCTAGCATCATGCACGGCATAACAAGGCTTTGTTCGATTAGACCTTCTTCGTAATGCTAAAGATTGTGTGTGTGACGTGACTGGTTGCAATTTTGTGATAGCAGCTATATAGGAAATAATCCATATTGCATCTTTGTGCATTCAACAGTGTATATTCCCATACTACACGGGCATGCATGCAAACAGATAGCATAAACAATGGTTATCGTATACATACATATACATGCAAAATAAAGAAATTCATGCACGTGTCGCATAATTTATTTGTGGAAACAATCTCGAAAAATGCCATATGCAGCGTGGCAATCAATAAATGCAACATTTTCTGTCACTGCAGATTAATAAAAAGGCCAGTTGACTTTTTAATTGTCATGGTCTGCATGTGTGAATTACATAACTAAATTTTGTCCATTGTTTTTTATTAGTATAGTTCACTTTTATTTCCATACAATTGCATTTTCAAATCTGACTTTTATTTTTTTATTGAAGTAAAATTATACGTGAAATAAAGCGACTTTCGTTGCAATGTCATTGCTATATACACATGCATTCATTGTGCCACACTGTCGCATCTCGTTGAAGGCACTTTGTTTGCTGCATATGTTTGTCTTCCTTCTACTGCTTTTGGACACCTTGTCAATTACTCTTGTAGGTTTCCCATGACACTATACTGTCTCTTCAATTGCTAGTTTGACGATGCTCAGTTCATGTCTTCCACACAAAAAGACACACAAGGCACAATTTCCAATCCGCATCGGTACAATGAACACAAAAATCTACTCTGTACTAGTTAAAGTTGTTTCTTGGGTATCACTTCTTCTCACATCAAATTCACGAACACTTATTGGCACAAGACAAGGCTATTCATATGTGCAATTTCGAAGTAATATATAGAACTACATTTTTAAAACTATTTTCAAGTAGCATTATTTATCACATTATTTTCCATTCAGTTCGAAACTCAAAATGAAGTTAATGCACTCTTATTTGATGCAAAGGAATGTATTTTAATGTTCATATTTACTAGAGATATTTAATTAGATTACTTTCTACTCAGTGAGCTTGTTTGTATTAATTTGCAGAACATAAACCAATTAATCTGCATGCATAAAATGTGTATCCTGTTACTTGGATGTTTTATAATTTATTATACATCCAAAGTTTTGCAATTAGATTAAATTATGTATTTTTCCAGCCTTGGATGGTAATTACTTATTTTCTGAAACTTGCATCGTGTGTTGATATAATCTCATGAATATTCTAATTTCACAGAGTTAATTATTTATTTATACTTCAGTTTTTGAATAAACTCGTAGACTAAATGCGAGAGTAATTACCAAATGTAAATTCGCACTTACTGACATGATAATTAAGTTGCTCTTCACGAGCTCATTTCCACTTAAAACGACAACATTATTGATTCATGGGAACTTACATGCAGAGCGAAGAGTTCAGTTTTAGTTATTCGTTTGCGCATGTAATTGAATACCTGGTATTTACAAATACGCAATTAATTGTTACTTAATGATGCTTTCCTTTAGCGCTGTGTTTCAGATATATCTGAAATAAAAACACTGCAATTTCTGTAATTAGTCTTGCTGAACCTTCTCAGATGCATTTTTTGGAATGAATTCTTGGTTTAATTGAAAGTTTAAAGACAAAATGCCGAAAATTTTAATAAGAATTATATCAAAGCGAAATTTGTGGTCGTGTTACCAATGAAATAACGCCACAACTTTGGCGAAAAGTTATGAGGAATGTTAGAAACTTTATCGCAATTTGCTGGATGCTTTTAATTAATTGTCCAGGCATTCACCATATTCTGTGGCCTGGGAATCAATAACACCATGATGTACAACGAATTGGAGAAGTCAATAGCCAAGCAGAGAGTTGCAATTGAGGTTTTGTCATATCATGCCACTGTTGCTTCTAAAGATTTGGAAAGGTTTCTGGTGAGGGAATAAATGGCGGTATTTAATTGAATTGAATATTGTTTTGTGTAATGTTAATTCATATTTTTCACGAAAATAAATTAAGGATCCTAGTTGGTGTGATGTTGAAAATTGGAATCTACTTGCCCTCGATTTTGATGACTTTTTACTGGCTGATGATGAAATGATTATTGCTGCAGTTCGCATGTTCAAAGAACTAGGATTGATAAATCGATTCAAGATTCATAATCGGGTGAGTGGCCAAATAATATTTATCTCCTCATTTCGCCCTGACTTTTCTTATAAGCTCACTGTGCGCAATTGAACATGCAAAGTGAAGTTTTAATGACCAAATTCTCACACCTAGGGAGTATTCATTACTTTTGTTCATTGAAGCATTATATTTTATTTGATAAAACACCATTATGATTACAAACATTGAATTTTCGCATTTTTAAATTGCAGATTCTGTATAGCTACATGTCTTTTTAGCAAATTTTCACTAGTTCAGTTAAGCAGACCTATATATAGTATACAACCTTGATGCAACGAAATATAAAACGTACTAATTTAATTAATCTTAGCCTATGCATTTATTAAGTATACATTGTAGTATTTTAATTCACTGTTCAATTTTAAAGATTGCTCAAGAAAGGTTCTGACGTGTTGTAATTAATATATACAAAACTCTAAAAAAATTAAAATATGTATTGCAACAAACAAAATGCATTTTAGGTGATAATAAAAACACTGATCGGGAATTAGTTTCCGTTTCTCTATTTAATGCTATTGTTGGCACTATACTTGAGAGGGTATAAAAGTAGTTTGGTATTTGGCACATACGTATACTACAAAGTGACACTGACCAATTGCACTGACACCAAGTGATTTTCAGACACTCTTAAGGTGGCTTCTGACTGTGAGAAAGAATTACCGTGATGTACCATACCATAATTGGAGGCATGCTTTCAACGTTGCTCAAATGATGTTTGCCATTTTAGTGGTACCTATGAAATATTGCACATGCATGTGTGATATACAGGGTGTTGCAGAATTACGGGGACAAACTGACAGGATATATTCCCTGCATGAAAACAAGACATAAAGTTCCCCAAACGCTTAGGGTTTTTAATTAGGACCTACATAAAATGTGACATCCATAATTCATGCTCCCCACATCTTTATTAGAAACGCATAATGAATGATCAATGGAAAGATGTGGGGAGCATGGATTATGGATGTCACATTTTATGTAGGTCCTACTTAAAAACCCTAAGCGTTTGGGGAACTTTATGTCTTGTTTTCATGCACGGAATATATCCTGTCAGTTTGTCCCTGTAATTCTGCAACACCCTGTAGAGGTAGTAGTAGGTGCAGGCGATGTGGCACATGTCCTTTAAGAATAAAGAAACTATGTACTATATATGTACCCATTGAATTTTTCACTATCTATGTTTCTTTATAATGGGAAAGAAAGCAAAGAAAATAGTGTCATACATAAATAAAAGCCTTTGTTGCTGAAAGCATTTTTGTGACCATTGCCACTTTGGTGCTGTACTGCACTGCACTGCACTCGCTAGAAATTTATTCTCGACCATTGATCTCATATTGCTTATGTTTTGGGTTAGGGTTGTGAAATGAAAGAGCTTTTTACTGATCTGGAATACCTGGGGATGTTTGTTGGATGTCTGTGCCACGACCTGGATCATAGGGGAACGAATAATGCCTACCAACAAAAGTAATTGCTTTTGATGTAGGGTGAGAAACACAATTTCCTCCCAGTCTTCCTGTGGATGCGATTATTTAAGCTATTAGGAAATGGCCGAACAAGTGCGCGCAATGTACCTGCATTATTCAGATTGCTTAATTTTGCAGAGATTATTTCCGAATCAGTCTTTGCATACTTAAACTTGAAAAGTATGTGAAGTTTACAAATGTACATTTCAACTATCATCATATTTATATGTTATTTAAATGTTATTTAAATTACAGCGAGTTATAAATGCAGGTACATTTAGGCAATTATTTCAATTATTATGATTAGTTATCGATTCCCAGATAAAATAACCAGCCTTGCGGATCCAGAAATATTTATACCGGTAAATGTTAATTAAAATTGATTGTTGCTTTTATCAAGAGTAGATATGCTTTTATTAAACATTCTTTGCAAACATTGAAGTTTTTAAAGGTGAACTGACACAAATAACGCCTAAATAAAATGATTACAACTGTTTGGAAAATTGTTAAAACGAATTGTATTGGTTTTATTATAGCAAATAAACAAAGTATACAATATCAAGATGCAGTCATAAACTAAGAAACCGCGATTTCAAACCGTAGTTTTAACGAATTAGTATATGACTCATTGAGATGATATAAAAGTAATTATAATTCTGCGCATCAATTTTGGTTGTTACAAAACTTTTAAGTTCAATCTTTAATTAAGTAACTACCTAACCCGCTTATAGCGTGCCACGCATATAACGTAATCCCGCCTATAGCGCACAAATCAAATTTAACCAATTGAAAACAGCCCTTTGTAGTGATCGTGCATTTAATGAATCCCCGGTTTTTTCTTTGATAAATTTTGCATCGAACCATAACGCTATTTAAGGCTTATTGAAGTCATGTCTGCTTGTTATACAGAGTAGCCATTCTACATATAAATGCAAACACGGTATTGTTAATGCATTCTGATAAAACAGAATACTGAGAGGATCTTGTAAATATGATATTAAAAATCATAATTAAAGTTGATGGAAGCTTTAACATATTCTTAGGACAGGTTCGGCTCTTGCCCTTCTCTACGGCACAAAGAACACCATGGAACAACATCACTTTAATCACGCAGTCATGATTCTTAACAGTGATGTAAGTGTATTTTAAACGAAATTGGATCCTATATATATAACGTCAAAGTAGCATTTCAATTGATTTCTTACTTCCTTTTTTTCTTAGGGTCACAATATATTTGCTACTCTGTCCTCTGAAAGTTACAGCAAAGTAATGAATATACTGAAACATGCCATCCTGTCTACAGACTTGTCCGTTTACTTTCAGTGCGTCATAAACATTGCATTTGGAACAAACTGGGGACAATCGTAATCAGGCAGAGGATAAATTGCTCTATTTTAGGGTTCGAGCCAATTTCTTTCCTTTAGTGGAGAAAGCGGAATGGGATTGGAGCCGAGATGACCAAAGGGAAATGCTTCGCAGCATGCTAATGACGGCGTGTGACATTGCTGCCAGTACTAAACCTTGGCACGTTCAACAAAAGGTAAGCCTTCATAATAGGCACATAATCATATTGGCTCAATGCAGATTGGACTTCGTAAAATTTTTAATTAGGTGGCCGAGTTGGTGACGAGCGAATTTTTTGATCAAGGTGACAAGGAGAGGACTGAACTCAATATACAACCTCAAGTATAGTACATAATTTCATATCATTCTAAATATAGCCTACAGGGTGTCTCAGCAAAAACAATTGGATGTACTACTCCCATAACAATTTGTAGACTACATCAATAGGTTATCCCTATTAGGTAATAATCTCTACTTATCCCCAGCGTGTTACGAAACGATTTTTAATAAATAAAATCTGAGTCCCTATGTACATATACCTTCTGGAACATGTTGGTTCCAATTATACGTATGACTATCATATTGCAAAAATAGACAAGGTGTCCAGAACAAAGAAAGGGTTTAATTTTGAACAATAACAGGGTGCAATAGAATCAAAGGAAGGGTTTAATTTCAGACAAAGGAAAAGTCCCTTGATAATTAAAGGATTAACTGCACCTGGGTAACAGCAATAACAAGAAGGTTTAAAACGAGGGTGTATCTGTACTTGCATTGCAACTAGGGTTTAATAATGCACCTAAAAGGTGTCTTTTCTAGGACAAAGCAAATAAACCCGTAATGGTGCATTTTTAAACCATTTGATTTTAGAGTGTATCAATGACCATGTGTGTTTATTTCAAAGTTACATTGAAATTATATTTTTAACCAAAGCATTTAGATCCAAAGTTGCAATTTCAATGTTGTGCATCATCATCTGGATATTCTAATTATACATTAGAGATATTTACAATGTGTCTACGAGTTTACACGAAATTCTGAAGAAAATTTATGCAGAAGCTGTAATTTTGAATAGGTTTGCAGCGAATTAATCCTAATCATTGAGTGATCCCCTCCCCGAAATCCATCACATTTTGTCAGCAGTACACTTGGCATCCTTTATTTATCTAGGACGTAATGTGTATATTAATATAAATACACACATTTGCTTTTAGTCTTAGTGTTACCCCTAGCTAAACGAACGTACAAAAACATAAAAGGAGGAAATGACAATATTGATTTTACTTCAATATGCCAGTGCCACATTTGAATATCTCCCTTTGTCATGCTAGCTAGTGGCCAGCAATAACTTTGTTCCATAGCTTTTCGTGCAATATTCTCTGTAATTCGGAGAAAACATGTTAGCAATTAGAGATAACATGAAATCATATACCTAGCTATAGTGCGCACCATAATTAGAGTAATGATGTTTGGAAAACTAAACTCTGATTTTAATGTCAAATTTTCAAATAGCAAATTAGTAAAACGTATCATTTCTATTCATAGATTGGTGTATGCAACATTGGAATTCAAAATAGGCATATTTTTTATTTAGCTTCACTAAATATACTTACGATTGTTTACAATGAATAATTTAATTACCTACTATTAGGGAATGAAATGTATGTATTAAGAGTGGCCAATAATATC
Source organism: Glomeris maerens (assembly GCA_023279145.1). Taxonomy (NCBI): domain Eukaryota; kingdom Metazoa; phylum Arthropoda; class Diplopoda; order Glomerida; family Glomeridae; genus Glomeris; species Glomeris maerens. The sequence goes on from WWPM01021861.1 coordinate 10,537, forward strand.
ACAAATTTTCCCCAGGATATTATAGCATTGTATGCATTTTGTTGATATTATGACCTTGAATTAGATGCTCTGTATGAATGTACTTATTTAATGTTTATAATACACAAAAATTACGAGTAAGTGTCTATAGATATTATGCACTGATTGCATTATTCGCAATTGATTTAAATGTGGTTATTTATCAATGCAGGCACTCATGGACCGAGAAAGAAAACACGAGTTGCCTGGACTGCAGATGACATGGATCAGTGATATATGTTTACCACTTTATCAGGCAAGAAATATTCCATATCCAAGTTCTGTATTCTTGTTGGGTAAACAGAATTACATTTTATTCCGAAAAATAATTTGTTTGTACATAAATGCTTTAAACAGCCGTCTCTTTAAATTTCAATATTTTGAAGTAAAACCAATATTATTCTAAAATAAATATTTTCAATATAAAACATTTTACCTATGTAGAATTCATTATACAATTTATGGACGATATTTTTTCGGTATTTCCTTATGATGGGAAATGTATAAATTAGTATATCATGAATATAAAACAATGGTTTCATTCATTCTTAACATCAAAATCAAGATATTAAGTTGCGACCTGCCAAACCTGTTTATAATAATGTGGATTGGAAATCGACTTCATTGTGCACTGTTACTTTCAAATTATAGTCAAATTCAGTCATTATTAACATGATTTTGATAACACATAATTTACGTGTTATGCAATTGGTAATTATAATAATCTGATTTTGAAATTCAAGATGTGTGTGTATTTATATATAAGGTGCTGTCCAAACTAAACAATAAACTGGATGCAATGGTGAATGGTGCCAAAGCAAATATGGTTCGTTGGGCTGATGTTGCTGAATCCATGTTAACACCACAAGATTCACCCACACTTGATGACCCCAAGTCAGCAGAATAACTGGAATCAACTCTCTGATAGAGCTTTCTTTGGCTGAATATGAGCAAATGTTGGCATTGTCTACCATGCAACTGTAATTGCATGGAAAGGTATCTTTCATTTAACATTTCAATATAATGGTAAAATTTACAGCTGAGTATATATGCTTTATAGCCTATTATACTCAATTTGATAGACAAAAAGTGGAGTAATTCCAGGTATTGATGATCAACAGATTGTCCTGGAATTATAGGCCTATTTTAATAAGTAGACCTGTATCATATATACCAAACTGGCACAAACTGGTTTGTGCAATATTTGACCACAATGAAAAGTGAATTATTGGCATGATAATATTAGTTAAGGTTATATTATGCATGGCTTTTAGGTCAAACAGATATATTTATCTCTAAAGCAAAGACAAACTAGTGCCCAATATTACTCTTAAATGAATTACATATACAGTGGTGAGTCGATTCAATGGCATATCCTATATTTATACTGTAGTCAATTTAGCCAATATGTTCAGACTTGGTGTACAAAGGCCAAGTATCAATTGACATTGTTAACATAAGATTACTCCAAAGTAAAATATCACACCTTTGTCATATTAAATTACCATTATTGCACTCTTAATTGTGCAAATATGTAATTTATAGAATCTTCTCATCACTTGCAGCTTACTTTCATTTATATTCGTATTTGCATAAACCGGAAAAAGATATCAAGTAAGATTAACAGTTGGCTTTTATTCGCATTATTTTGAAGACTTTTGTATTTTTTTTTCACCAATATTAAATTTAATCAATTTTTTGGAATACTAATTATAATTTGCCTATATTCATAAATATTTAATTCAAATGCCTATACATATACAGTACTTGGACATTAGTTATTGTATAAGATCCATTCTTTAACCACTTTTGCTTGAACAGATGGTATGTGCCTAATAACACTAGAAGAATTCAAATGTTCATTTAATATAACGTACATTAGCCATATCATGCAAATAATGCAATTCAAGGACATTTCAAAATAATTTCGGTGATAATTTTAATTAATGCATCTTATTCAAATACAAATTCTCTATTTGAGTCTCAGGTTGCCATTGTTTTTTCACTTCAAAATATACTAATTTCAATTCCAACAAGTTCCTTCCAAACATCTTTCCAGCCATATTGTATGGTACGCGTACATACATGCAGTAAATAGGCTATGGATGGACAAATTTGGACAAATACAAACATCGGTCAGCTAAGAGTATCCAGCCAATCACCAAACGTTCAAATTTTGCAAAAATGGCTGCCAGGTCGAATGACCTTTAGAGCTTAAATAGGCCACAGTTGAACTGAACATGTAAACTTTGTGGAATTAATTATTTTTTTCAAAACTTAATATTTCCGCAGAAGCAGATTAGGGGTCGTCCATTTAATACGTACTAATTTTTAGCCAATTTTACACCCCCTCCCCCCTTTCGTACGCAGGCGTCACACTTAACCCAAACCCCCCCCCCCCCCCTCCGTACGTACACATTGACTATAATTATGATTCGTCAAAATTTTTATTTCACTATATTTAACTTACAACAAGTTGTTTTTTGCTTTACACTGGTATTCATATTTAGTACATACAAAGTAGCTAAATTTATTCACAAAATGCGGGTTTAACCGTAGTTTTCAGGTTTTCAATTGCGAGCCCTGATTGCATGGTGTACGTACACTTGGAAGAAACCCCCCCCCCCCC
>WWPM01021872.1:0-13635 GCA_023279145.1 Glomeris maerens
CATTCTATGCACGATTTTATAGCGCCATATTTCTCCATTGAAATTCAGTTAGTATTTTCTATTGGACGAAAAGGGAAAGTAGATTTTTTTGAGAAATTGTTTGCCTGCAGCCTGGACTCGATAAAAATTGTCCTAGGATGACACCTATTGTTGTATTATATTGCCGACCAACACTGGAATTTACAACATCCCTTTCTGCCCCCCAACAATATACGGGACACTTAGATACAGTACTATATATAAAAATAAATATAAAAACGTATAAAAGTGGCGCTACTTTAATAATTGAATGCGCGCCCTCTGGCGGCGTGCGGCACAAAAAAAGTTGTTTCCTGGAAATCCGTTGAAATCGACTCTACCCCTCGTTTCCAGGAAACATTTTTCTCCACCAATCGGCTGGCAGCATTTCTCTCTCTAAAAAAAGAAAGAAGAAACACTCGTCTTTCTTAAATATCGATTCCTCCTTTTTCAGTTCTTTTTAATAATATTATAACTTTTTTTACTGCATCCTAATAAAAAAGATCTCAATATTGTTGAAACAATATTTTCATGTAATTAACCAACAGGTTAAAGTGTTATTTTTTAGAATTGACTGAAATTTCTCTAACAATTGATTATTTGTTGCGATGACGAGTTATTTATTATTGAAATTTCGCATTGACAAATTATTATTGAAATTTCACATTGACAAATTGTTATTGAAATTTCACATTGATAGCTTGTTTAATATTGAAATTTCACATTGATAACTTATTTAATATTGAAATTTCACATTGCTAACTTATTTAACATTGCCATTTTACTGACAACTTATTCATTCTATGTAAAAAAATTAAAACCTTGTATAAATTCAAAGTGATATAATGAAAAATTGCAGAACATATTTGAAATACCTTTGCACTAAAGATAAGACAACAAGAAAACCAATTTATTTTAAATACTGGGGATTAAAGAAAGAGTTTACAAACTTATACGTGACTATATTTGCACTCTTTTTCGTAAAATAACGTTAGCATTACATATTTGTTAACAATATACATGCGATCGTGTACATAAAATGCAAGTTTTTATGTAGTCTGAATTCCTAGGCCTATTTGCCATCTGTTTTTTGAGTTTTACATGCTTACATCTGAATGTATAAGTCATCAGATTGCCTTTAATGCTAATATAAGTCTTGATGGTCGTAAAAAAAATATTCCCAAATTTTTACGCACTGCAATATCATATCATCACTTCTTTTTTTTTTATAGTTTTGGCTTCATGGGGATTTTTATTTCTGAACAGGGATCCGTATGCAGACAGGTTTCCGTGCACTTTATTACGCGATTTATTGCAATTTCAATCATTCAACTTCGTCACAAGTATTCATATTTAATGGTGTGGTGTGGTGCCATATTCGCCATTCATTAGCTGCTATCGATCTGCAATGGGTTGTTGCGCCCTTAAGCCGCCAGGTGGCGCCATGATTCGCCGTTTCAAACCAGGTGGCAGCACCTACTCGACGTTTGCAACGGCCACATTGGTTCATTGTTAAATCTAGTTGTATGCAGAAATATTATTTAATTACAATCATGCATACAAGAAATTAATTTGAACTTTATTATTTGTATATAGTCAGTTCTAGCTCAAAGTTTTGGAAATTATAACAATATTATGGTCACATTTTGTTGAGATTTATTCAGAATCTTGGCAATAGTTAGAATTGTAAATGTGGGCGTGCTCAAGTGCAAGTGGGCAACCAATGGCTGCATTCGTAGGGAATGCGGAAATAAAGATGGCCGCCAAGACCGAGACCACGCCCCATTTAGATGCAATGTAAGAAGGGACGATGACCGAGTAGAAGTGTTATTACTTATTATGCATAAAAGGGGTTTCAAAGTGACTGGTGCCATTGTGTGTCAGTGTCACCGAAATGAATCCGATCCGCCATCTTGAATAAAGACAATTGGAGCCGGAAGTGGCTGGACTGCTGCCGACCGTCTTACAAGGAAGTTTGGACAAAGTAGTCCAGTGTAGCAGCTCCAGGTCAGGGGTCACGGGTCGCGTGGCCCACAAAAGATCATAATGGTAATATGAGTGCAATAAGAAGAAAATGTGTGGCGAGAAATATGGCGGCGGCCATCTTGCTTTTCGCAATTCGTCTCGCCATTGGTCAGAAGTTTGGAACATTTTGACGTTTTTACTGTTATGATGGGCATTTTTTTGACGACTTCCCTCGGCTAACGACGTCGCAAGGTTTGCACATTTCTTTTTCTTCTTTTTTTTTTTGTCTTTTTATAGTCGTCGATAAATTACTAAACTTCGGCAATCCTAATTTTGAAATACGGTTTCCTTTTCTCTTATGATTTAAAGCAAAAGTGCAGCAGAAATCGTTCATGTGATAAATTGTATACTGCGCAACAGTTTCCAGTTACGAATTATTATCGCTGCAACTAGGTTTCGTATCTCGGGGAATTGTAAAATGATTTACCTAAAGTAATTATTTTAATCCTGTTTTATTTAATAACGAAAAATTCCGTAATTCGGGGGAATTGTTTAATATGTAGCAAATAATAAGTAATTTGTAAACAAAGGTAGCATTTAATAACAATATTGTTGCACTTATCCAAAATCTGGTTTGCCTAATTTTAAATTTCACTTTCATCATTGTGATTATTTATTATTCGTAAATCGAGGAAAAATTGTTTTATTTTCTGCGATATTGTTAGTTTTCGTTTTTATTTTGAAGAGGAATTCAAACAAGGGCACTTCATTTTGCTGATTCCACAAAAAAAAAAAACATTCTCGATTTCTATGCCAGATGGCGCTTCGCAAAACGCTGTTGATTGGATATTGGGAATTTCACAATCAACAGCGTTTTCGTGTTAGTAATTTATTTTCGAGAGCGCCGTCTCCTGATATCGGTTGTTGTTTATTTGCACCAATGCTGCTTATACAATTTGTAGTGACGTCATCCACGATGTTCCCCTCTCACGTTGTTATTTTCACCATGATGGTGGTGATGTGTACATCTTCGCCTCTGCCATCTGCTTCTGCAACTGCATCTTCATCTGCCACACTTCAACTGTTGCCACCCGACCCCCATTCCACCGTCATGTACAGAGCTCCACCATCTTACGATTTCCCTCGCCGCCGCCAGGTGTCGCACAAGAGCGGTCTCATCATCGTTGCTAAGCAACCGCAGCATCCACTCCATCCTCTCTCATCATCATCATCTTTGCTATTATCCAGACTGAAGCCGAAATTCCCGCACAAAACCACTACTACTTCCACCCCTAAGTATCCTATTTTCTCGGGCCAATGGCAAATCGTGACGCCTGAAGCGCCACCAGCGGGAGTTTTTGAAACCCAAGTAGTGTACAACGAAGACGGCACGAGAATCGTCGATCCAAATCCTCCAAGTTCTTCTACGAGTACTTCCACGGAAAAAACCACCACTTTGGAAGTGGTGACGGTGACGACTCCAGCACCGGAAGTTACGTCGCTAGCCGAAGACACCAGCGCCACACCGGCGCATGCGGCAGAAGTGGCAACCACAATCTCATCGCCGGTAACTACGACCACCCCGAAGACAGCGGTTCTTCCTCCCAAGACGGGCACAGGATCTCTTCTGGGCAAACTTGGAGGCGGTTGGTTGTCTAGCCTCCTGGGCAACCTTTTCATGTCCGGACGAGAGTCGGAACCGCCCCTTATGACGTCACAAGTGGCTATGAACCGGTTCGGAAGACCCCTGGAAGAAGAGGAGCAGGAAGGGATGCTCAGAGGAACCAACTTCCCGTTCAGGGCGTCCATGGAAGGATGGAGACCAATGAACGTCGACGAGGGCAACAACCCGACATCCTCTTTCTACAGCCCACCTGATCAGTGGGTGAACTCCGACCCCGGGGTTGTGTCCGCAAACCCCGTGGAGCACCTGAGGATCGACAACGGACAAACTGGTCCACCAGAGCCTCAAGAGGAGATGCAGATGGAAGTTCCCACCAACGATTACGAAGATGCGGATGGACAACCCACCCCTGACCCTGACCCTCAGCTTCTTAGTTGGTTTCTTATGGCAAGGAAACCACCAATGATAATGAACCCAACGGAGATCTTAGTTCCCGAAACAGAAGTGACATCTTCGCCATTGTCATCACCACCTTTACCATCTTCGTCTTCATCTCCATTTCCATCTTCTACATCTTCGTTGAAATCATCACTTGCTCCTTTACCTGAATCAACTTCTGCATTACCTTCATCTTCTTCATTACCATCATCTACTTCACTGCCAACATCTTCATCTTCATCATTACCCACATCTTCATCCTCATCATTGCCAGCTTCAGCATCCGAGCTCCCCGGTGACGTCACAACGGCATCGTGGCAAAGTCGTACTTCCAACGGGGTTAGCTTGTTGGGTAATATCGCCGGACCCACCGAGGCATTGTGGGTAATCAGCGAGAAACTGCCCCAAAGCCCCAGAGGTGGCGGCGAAACGACCGCAGCCACTTCAACGACCCCATTCGCAACATCCACTCTTGTTACTGGCCCAATGGCCGACTCGTACGAGCGAGAAAGAGGACCACTTCCGGATCTTGAAGCATTGCAACACTTGAGGGAGCTGCACAAGGATCTGTCCAGTCATCTGTCTTCTTTGTTCCCATTCGTGGCACCATTGTCTCACGTGAAGCTGCAACTTTAAAGACAATTGCGCCAGCTTAGACTCTCAACTGCACCTCTTTAACGATTAAGGATTTATGTAGGGCTCATGGTTTAATCAACAGCATTTGTTGGTGCGCCATCTAGCGGCGGTTTGATTTTGAATGGTGCATAATAATAAGGGGGCATTTTGCTGCTGTTGCAATCATGGAGCTGCTTAGCTATTAAGTGTTAAGTTTGCAGCAGCGCCATCGCCGGAAAAGTGATGAATCATAAGTTGAAATTTGCGGTTGCCACTTGGTTTGGCGCCAACTGGTTTTTTTTTTATTTTGCAAATTTGTCACGGGGGTAATTTGACACAGTGGGAAAAATTGTAGGTCGGGGTCGTGATTGGCTCATTTCACGCTCAGGTGGCGCCAAAAAGAAAGCATCATGACCGTGAAGTCGTTAAATTTCAACTGGAATACCGGTTGTTGTTGTTGTTGTTGTTGTTGTTGTTAGTGGTGCTGCTACTGAGTTTTTGCGACGCAATGACTTTTAAAAAATTATATTAGTATTCGGGGTTACATGTCATATACTACTATATATCAATGATGTAAATACATAACTTCGATACATACCGGTATACTTATAGCAAATTTATTACTGTATTTTGAAGCATGAAGGCGTTTAAATTAAAACTGTTGTCTTCATTTTTCATTTAAAACTGTGTTTTAGATCATTTAAAAAATACATATTTTTAGTGTGTGAATCGGTGGGCAATATTTGTAGGAAATAATTTAACACTGGATGCCACGTGTTCCACCGGTGGTCATATGCAAAAACAACACCTTCTTAATGTGGAATCTAATGGGGAAAATGATTCAATGACAAAATAATCGTGAATTTCATCAGTTTCTTTCAATTGCAATATTTTGATGTCCGCATCTATCAATATGCAACAAAATTGCCATTATACATACCTCGACAAGTCCCATTTGATGCCATGTGTACCACTGGTGGGCACCAATGAAAATGTTTCGGCATTTAACCGTTCCGCTGACCTTAATCCGATGTAATTCACGGTTTAATAATATCAAGTTATTATCGATATATTTGAATATAATACATGTTTCAGTGGCTATTTACTGTGGGCAGTGGGTCAAATGTTGTGTTCATGCCCCGGAAGAGGATAATAGTCATAGTACATGTGGGGCGAAACGACCTCTTCCACATCTTTATAGTATACTATGTATAACATTTTGATAATAGTACATAAAGGATTAAGTGCAGCTTATTTTCGTCATTTTTTCCCCCCTTTGTTTCGTGGTTCACGGACTTTTTATCAGAGTTTGCATCTGGCAACACGATTATTATTTTGGGGGAAGGGGGAGGGGGGATATTAGTAAGACGGAAGAAAGAAAAGGGGTGGTGCTCAACGGTGTGTGTGACTTGAACTTGGTGCACAGAAGAAGTACTTATATGAAACTGCACTTCAACAAAAGAGCAACGTGACACAAAACCCGAGCAGAATGGACACGAAAAAGTTTGCACAAAGAAGGGGAATTGCATAAAACTTGTTGTCAGATCTTGGCTTATTGCAAGAGATGACAATGTCATAAGAGGACCACACCACTGCAACGCAAGGTGCATGCCTAATTGACATTTTCTCACCAAATATATCAATCAAGGTAAGGCTTAATCAATTCACTTTTTTGTAGTACCTATATTGCAATTTATCTACAAACTAATCGCATTGTTTTCATTTACAAATGTCATAATCTTGATGATCTGAATTAAGGAATTTAATTTCCAAAGTCTATTCAAATGATTCATTAGTATTTATTTTCAAATTTATTTTTCCAATGTTAAATTTATTGACTGCTTTCGATTTGTTCTTGATTGATATCTTCAGGCTACCAAGTGTACATTTTCACAAATTACTTTGTTTTGGCTGGGTTGTTAAAGTTTGTTTATGCTCTGTGTGCATCTTATTTGTCTATTATATACTAAATTTAAATTTGTTTCAAAAAGTTTATATCGAAATTAAATTTAGTATTTTTTTATTTAATTAAATTGCAACTATTTATTGTGTCTTAGTTGGTTGCTATCAAATTTTGATTTAGTTTACGTACGTATTTGTAATAACGCTTCGAAATACAGTTTTCCTGTATTAAAACGGCATTTTTGAAGTGAGTTTAAATATTTTTTGGGTTTGTTGTTCGTGGGAGAGTTCAAAATTTGCACTTTTCCTTGTGTGTTTGTTTGCTGTTCACGCATGTTACCATTCACTTTGATAATGAAATCTTTTTGCAAAAAACAACATTGCCTCTCTTTATTTCATTCTATCTATTTCCTAAAAAAAAACATTCACATAAACCAGGAAATGAAACCAACATATTTAAACATTTCCTTTTCCATTATTTTCCAGGGAAGAATTCAAATCCATGGCTTCTAATAACAATTACAAGAGTCGACTTCTGCTCCGCCTTCTCGTTCTCGTCACCTGCCCTTTCCTCCACGAGGCGGCGCTCCGAACGACCACGTTCCTCAAAGTCACTTCCGGCTCCTCCTCCAGCGCCCTTGGCCTCTACCACGCCCCTTCCGTTTACGGGAAGGGCGCACGCCCATTGCGCTCCTACATAATCACATCCAGACCTCTGACCTTCTCCAATAATAAGCCCTTATCGTCACCGTCCCACGACGCAACAGGGTCCGGTGTTGCCTCGATAGTCTGCAAGGGAAAGTCATGTGCCCCAACCACTGAAAGCCCTGGTTTCTCCGGAGAAGCCATTCCTCTTCCCGACGAAGATGTGAACACGCTGAATGAGACACCGGACAATGGTCAGTCAGGAAGCACACCGGTTGTGTTGAATGTCGAGAGACCTTACATCAAGAGGAAACAGACCTTGGCGACTAAGGGCCGATCGACGACAACCACGCAGAGACCTTTGCGAAGGCAACGGGTCACTACTACAACTACGACCACCACAACCCAGCGTCCAAGTACTACTAGAAGACCATTTGGTATTGGGAGTCTGTTGAGACCATGGAATCCGAACAGAGTGTTTCCAGCAATTGCCGCTTTCACTTTGGTGGCGCTGCCACTGGCTGCTGTTGCTGCTGCGCCGTTGTTCGTATCGGGAAGAAGGCGAAGGAAGAGGCACGCGGATGAAGATGATGAACAAGACCTAGATGCTTTGCTGGGGCAGTTGGAATTCTGGCTGACTTGGGACGAGGATAAGTACAAAGCCTTGGAAGACGCGAAGTCTTCCGAAGATCTCGGCAAGATGATGGAAGGAGCGAAAGATGCCGCGATGGTCTTAAGGCCAATTTGGTCCGGCAACATCTTTCGTAGAAAGCAGCCCCACCCTCGTTCGTAAAGAAACAATCGTACAGGTCCTTATACACTATAGTAAAATTCACCCATGGTTGATAGTATGGTACCCTATGGGATGCCCATATTTGGTAGGACAAAAATAAAACGCTTCAGTTAACGGATTTCATAAATGAGTGGATTGGCAGGAAAAGTAGTGCCAATGCGTATAATGTAATGCATTTTCTTTGAAAAAATGTAGTACCATGGCAGCGTAAAGGTAAAATGGTCAAGTTGTATCCCTCCGCTTCTCCTTATATGGGCATCCCATAGGGTCCCATACTATCAACCATGGGTGAATTTTACTATAGCAACTCTGTGTTGGAAAACTTATTCGGGTTGTGACGTCATCATTCCTTGAACTGTATACCCCCTTTTTAAGCAGAGCAAAGCAAACCAATACGTGCATTTCATGTTTTTGGAGGCGGGGCTACAATGATTTCGCTTTTATGGGACTGACTATAACAAAAATGACGTTTCACTCGCTCCAGGTCCCACATTTGTAATTTATATATCAAATGCAAATCAATGAAAATAGCCTTGCAATTTTGACAGGGCACATGCATTGCTTTGCATGAAATATCACAGCATTATGTAGTATGTTGTGAAGAAGATCTTTCAGGTACACATTAGATTTGTCTTTTTTTATATATCTGAATTTTAAATAAATTATTTTCACACAGCTGATTTGATTTTGGTTTTTGAGGTATGTAATCTCCGATATTACAACCTTGATATCCTTATTACTGTTCATCTTATCATCGGTGCATGCTACTTTCCCACGCTATCCTCAAGGTTTTCTATAAGTTCAATGATAGGCAATCTTTAATTTTGAAGATTGTTTAATGTGTACTGTGTACATTTACCCCATACAATAATTCCTCTGAATTTATTCCTACAGCCTGATTTTGCGCTTCATTTCACGAATCAAACGCACAAGATCGTTTCCCGACCTCCATTCTTAATTTTAGTTTGCTTGGGATCAAAAGGAAATGTGACTATCGAGGAAATCGGAAGATAAATGTGAAGGCCCCATGTTAAAACTGCATTCGGAGGTATCTCGTGTAGGCGGGTGACGCTGGATGGCGCCTCTGCAGTGTCCGGGTTTCCTCGTAGCAACAGCGTTTGTGACGTCACGGAAATCCCCTGCCCCAATCGGCTCGCCGTATTCGAAGGGAGCCTCGCGCCGTGACGTCATAATGGGTGCCGAGATAGGCGAACGGAACGCCGATTGGTGGGCGATGATGTCATCGTTCTCCCAAGGTTCGGTTTCCAACATCCGGGCACTTGAGGCATCATGCCCGCCATTGCAATGCCGTTTGTGCGCTGTAATCACTGTCGGCGCATAGAATGCTGACGACTTTCTGATAAAAAACGAGCCGAACGACAACTGATCATCCCTGCCATGTCACCGGAAGTTGAGGAAGTTGAAAATTCAAGAAATATCGTCGTTTGAAACCGACGGTGAGTGTTTCAATGGCGTTTCATTGAAAGAGGGGGGAAAGAAAAAAAAACGCCGTTATTAGGCTAAAAGCATCCATCGACGCCCGTTATGACACTAGTCTTTTCTGTTCTTGCTACATAATGGTGTATTTAAGCAGATTCTAGGTTTTCAAGCCTTTTCTTGCCGAGTTTTCAGCCAAGCAAAGCGGAAATTCGCAACTGCGCAAGAGGAATTATCAATATTTGCGTATATTTGGAGAGAAAAAAAACCCCGATGGGGAATATGGTTTTTCTTTTCCTTTCCAGAAGGTGAAATTGCAATCTTCTACAGAGTGTTATATAATTTGACGTAATAATCCTTGGGATATATATATATATATATCATTTTAATGTTGGGTTTATTGCGAAGTCTGTTGGTGTCCATTGTTTGCTTTCTTTGTGGCATTAAAACAATTTCTTTGCATTTCAGGAAATCAAAACATTGTCTTTCATAAAGCCGTTACCAAAAAAAGAAGATGAAAAAAGTGGATGCAGTGCATGTAATGTAGAGAATTAGCTAGTAGGGGATGAGCTATATGTGAAAGATTATCTTGCAATTCTATGCGCTGAATTCAACGGAATCAAAAACGAGTTCGTCTTTGGCGCGTATGCGTGGGAAAAAAGGGGACTATGTCGAAAAGTGAACATTGCCCCGTGTGCTGGACATATGAAACTTTAATTCCGTGAAAGGATTTTTAAAATCGGTCAAAAACTAAAAAAAGTTACAGGCAAACAGGCATTACTATTCGTAGCGGCACAAATCTCTCCGAACTCGTTCTTCACGGGGAAATATGATTTCGGTTACGAAGTCACTCCACCGCAATGTCACTGGTAACTTTAATGCATTGGACATAAATGCAGAGTTTTACAGCGTATAATGTGTCATATTTTTTGTACACATACGCACTTCCTTCTGAGAATTTGTTGTTGCGCTTTATGAAGGATTTATAATTTCAAGCCAAATACGATGGTTTTTCTGTTTCCGACATTCGTAAATCCGGATATACGCAATTTGAAAAATGTTTAAACTCCATAAATGACTTAAGGTGTGTGTTTCTGACTGGTCTTCAGGATTTCCTGCTCCAGTCATGAATTCCCTGTAACGTGTATTTTTGATTCTACGGTGGGATATTTTACTGTTTCGCTTCATTCCCGGGGAAAACTTGCACGGTTTCGAGTGAAATCATTGATCAGTATTGATCGCGGCAATTCTGCTGGTATTTCCAGATAATATCGGATGACAGGTAATTCATTTTTGATGAGGGAAAATGTGAATGTTAAAAGTTTTGCGTTGTGTTGCGAGTCCGGCCGAGTGCGTTTCCTTGATGCGACTGAAATGATGCAAGAGGATTGTAAGTAGTAGGGTATTAACAAAGATTAGCACTTTACGCTGCTTCATCATTGGATTCCAAAACAATAAGTGGAAAGTTTCCATCTTGTTATTATTGGAACTTCAAAATGCGATTTATCTCCTGTGCGGTTTATCTCGCTTTATCTCTCCCGGGCCGTATGAAGTTTACCCTTTATTGGTCACTACAGTGTTCAGTGCTCGTACAAAGGACTTATCTCGTAAAACTACAATCGCCTCCGATTGTGTTATTAAATGTGTAAGTTTCGTAGTTGCTGCGAGTTTCCAATACTTGATCGCGAAGTTGTGAAAGCCAATGAAGTTTTCAACAACGAGAACAAAAAGCGAATTTTGTTGTTAGCTGTGTGACATATTCATGTGTGTATGGATGGGGATGATGCATTTGTATTTGTGATAGTATTTATGAAAGTTACGATGTGGATGTTATGCAACTAGCGTTAACGCTGATAACGATAAGATACGGGATGAAGTGTAAGAAGCTCGATTTCTGAGACCCGTCTTGGGTTAAATAACAGCTTGGTTTCAGTCTGCTTGGTAAGCTTTGCTTTGCAATATGTATAATAAGCAATTCACAATTTGCTTTGCATCCAAATTCGTGGTCGTGTTTGCTGATTTCCCAAAAAAACAGTTACAAGGAGTATATTTGCGAACTTATTTCATATTTTTGAATTAAAATGCATTAGTATATATCGGTTAATTGGTTTTAAAACTTGCAAAATATTGGAAAACCGGGAATTTTGGTAACAATATTGCCTGTCACAACGATCTTAATCAATAGACGAACTAGAACTCTAGAAGAAGTACAACAGATTACTATTAACTCCGCCGTTCATTTATAGGAACATCAACCCTACTACACTAGGCTATCCTCAGGGTGTTACTTCTTAAGTATGTGTAACAAGTGAACCAATTTATCTAAAAGTAGTAGTGAAATCGAAAAATGTTAGACACAGACCTCAACTAATCGGATGTAACTTATTTCAGCCCGCGTTACCACGTCACGTCGAAGAACATCGGCCGGCAAGAGACGCGGAGGAGGAGGAAGAAGAAGAAGACGACGAGGACCTATTTGAAAGCCACAACCGAGCAACCAGCAACCAAGATATGGGGGCCTTCCTGGACAAGCCGAAGACGGACAAGCACTCGGAATGCGGCAGCGGCAACGGCGTCAAGTACGCGCTCAGCAGCATGCAGGGCTGGCGCATCGAGATGGAGGACGCGCACCGCGCCGTCCTCGGTCTCCCGTACGGCCTCAAGGACTGGTCCTTCTTTGCGGTCTTCGACGGCCACGCCGGCGCGAGGGTCTCGGCCCATTGCGCCGCCAACCTTCTCGAGACCATCACGCAGAGCGACGACTTCAAGCGCACCGCGTCCATGGCCCTTTCGGACGGCAACAACAAAGAAGCCGCGGCGATGCCCGAGGCCGCCAGCCAGTGTAACGAGAAGGTGCCGCAGCCGTTACTCGAGGTGGACGACGTGAAGAAAGGTATCCGGGAAGGGTTTCTGCGGCTGGACGAGAAGATGAGGAGCATGCCGGAGATGGTGAGCGGCGAGGACAAGAGCGGGTCGACGGCGGTGTGCGCGCTCGTGTCGCCGCGCCACCTGTTCGTGGCGAACTGCGGCGACTCGAGGGCCGTGCTGTGCCGCAAGGGGCGCGTGGTGTTCGCCACGCAGGATCACAAACCGGTGAACCCGGGCGAGAAGGAGAGGATCCAGAACGCGGGCGGGTCGGTGATGATCCAGAGAGTGAACGGGTCGTTGGCCGTGTCCAGGGCCCTGGGCGACTACGAGTACAAGCAGGTGGAGGGGAAAGGGCCGTGCGAGCAACTCGTGTCGCCGGAGCCCGAGATATTCGTCGAGGAGAGGGACGTGGAGACGGACGAGTTTCTAGTGCTGGCCTGCGACGGCGTCTGGGACGTGATGACCAACGAGGAACTGTGCGACTTCATCCGGTCCAGGCTGGAGGTTGGCGACGAGCTGGACGCAGTCTGCAATTTGGTCGTCGATACCTGTCTCTACAAGGTAATCTTTGGACACTTTCATCTCTCGCGTTTACGTCGGTTTTTCTAAAATTGTCTCTTTTTATTTCTCCAGGTAAATGTCCGTTTATTCCTTCGACGTTATGCGCTGTAACTTTTTGCCGAGCGAAAATCAAAGATAGGAATAATATACCTCAATATAAAGAACATGTGGGATTAACATTTTTGCGCCACCCCTGTACGCGTTTTAAATTTTGAAGATTGTCACATTTGCTGCGAGTTTGTACTCTGCAAATGAGCCAAAGGAAAGGAACGATTCTTTGACATTATCGTACAATATGTTGGTGCCAAAGTTTCAAACGTTCTCGTTTGCGAATTACACGAGACTAATATGGTGTTGCTGGAATGGTGCATAGCTGTTGGATGTCAAGTGATCTAATTTAAGGTTATAATTCCCAGAAAACTCACGCGTTGCATCATTAGGATAAAAAGTCGCGTGACATTAGTTACAGCGTGACGCGAGCATTTTCATTCGACAGTTTAATTGTTGTTTTTAGTCATTTCAGGTTGTCTTTATAATGAAATGCATTGACGCACCCGTGCTTTTCCTAAGAAGTCTGCTTATTTCAGGGAAGCCGGGATAACATGAGCCTAGTGCTAGTCACTTTCCCAGCTGCACCCAAAGTATCCGACGAAGCTGTTGGCAAAGAAAAAGATTTGAACAATCTACTGGAGAAAAGAGTTACAGGTTTGTTCCTGAGTCGTGTTCGTACTTGTCTAGCGTTGCCTCACATTGCAAAATCTTAATGGAT
>WWPM01021873.1:0-11560 GCA_023279145.1 Glomeris maerens
TTGAAGACCATGGTGCTTGATCCAGCATGGGCCACATGGACGATGATGCTTATGGAGTCATTGCTAGCAGTCAACTTCCCAGAAAGATCACTGACCAGTTTTAATTCCCAGAACTGCTATTTAAGCATGTTACGTTTTCCTTAATCCAATTTTCAAAATTGCCATGGCATTCCCATATTTTTCCAGTTAGTTACGTCTATATTATTAAACGTGTAAAATAAAATGACTGAATGAATATTGCTTACCAATGTTGCAATGAACCTCGAGGAACCTGGAGTGTGACAATGATAAACATCGGTTATGTTTTGATAATCCATATTGTGTAGCACCTGAAAATCAATTCATAAACTCTTTAATATACTCCATTTGTCTAAACAATCTCTAATAATTACATGTACTACAAAATCAAAACATTTTTGAGGTTTTTAATAAATTCCAAGTGTATTTAAGCAAAATGAATTCAATTTATGTAACTTAGCTCTTCGAAGCCACATCTAATATTTTATACTATATCTGAATATTTGTAGAAAACTAATAATTAAATTTCTCATTACAAAATTTCAATTGTATCACTTGCCGTTCTGTATAGAATTTATATTCTATTATCTAATGAATGCTCAATTCTTGTACGAGTATTTAATAACACTTTTTGCACATTTCCAAGATGCAGTTCAAAACAGTGCAGTTTCGTATAGTAAATTTCATGATATTCAACCATTCTCTTTCACACTTGAAATTCAAAATAACTAGACTATCGTTACATTTAATAACCTACTTTTCGGATGCTCCCTTACGTCAGCACGAAAAATACACAATAAAACTATAACACATTACGATAAAAAGCTTTGAAAGCAAGAGACACGCCAATCCTCACTAGCTTCTTATTTCAAAACACTTATTACACATTATGTCAACATTTAAGATGGCAAAGGGGAAATGAAATTGCTGTGAAACCAGATTACAATTATTATTCTTGGATTCAACTATTGAATAATTCAAAAGGTTTATCATCACAATGGGTCAAATTATTTCATGTGAGATATTGCATGGCATGGTTAATTAATTCTGCCAACATGAGCATTTGTGAGCTTATGTTTTGCTTGCAATTCGGCATTTTGTATACAAAAGTATCAGGCCTATGACAATATCAAGTAGGTAACTTAATTTCACAAACTTTCATTACGTACGCTAAATATAAATATTAAACATAATGGCTTCTCGCAGGGAATGCATTTACTATCTGAAGACAATGCAGTGGTGAATTAAAGCAATGGGGAAATGATAAGGAAGTGTCAATCAAAATGTCACACTTGATCACAACATTTACACTTGAACTGTGAGGTTTCATGTCTATCCATTGATAAAGGGGGCATAAACCACACTTCTGGGCAGTCCAATTGAAAAAGTTGCATTCAAACACGTGAACCATGTTTTACATATTGTCAACCAATGCAAAATTTGCCATCAATTTTCATTTGGTCAGTAACACCAAAACTTAATAATTTCTGGATGAAAATGAATCACAAATTCAAAACTCATTGCACAGTAATATAGAACTAAGTATTATAAAAAAAATGACCAGTAGACGGCGCCACAGTATCCAACAATTAACGAACTTTCTTATCAAATCTCATATTTACACTTTATTCAAATAAACCATGAATCACTCTGATGTATGTAGTCCTTCTGTAAACTGAAGATAGTATCAGAAACACACCTTTAGTTTTTATAGTTATAACTTCTATTCCAAAATATCATCCACATTAAATGTCAAACAATTTGAAAACAATATATTAATCAAAATTGAAAATAGAATTTAAATAAGCCTATGGATACATCATACATTTATTCAAAATTTCAAAACTTTACTGCTGTATTTCATATACCACATGTTGCATGCGAGTAAAACAATTAAATTACTGAGAAAATACAACAATACAAATTCATTTTGATTTTCTGGTGCTACTTTTATAAAAACAACTTCGCCTGGAAATTACATTGTTACATTTGAATACGTATTTTATTGTCATTCATTTATTCATTGCATTTGCTTATTTTATTTGAAACTTAAATTAATATCCAGTTGTTCTTGTATTGTTATCAAATAAAACAACCCTTTCATTGCTTTGTGTCGATATTAAAAATTATACTTTCAGTTTGTATTCGTATAACATACAGAAGAAATAAGCTTTCCATATTTCGTATTTCCTGGGAATACGAAACCATTGAATACACCCTTGTACACAGCGTCGCCTGGCGTCCAACTGCACAACTAAATTACCATGGACCTTTTGCCTCGGATAACTGCGCATGTGCACGCAGTAGCGGTGAGCGGTAACGATTGGTAGTTCCATAAACGTAACTGCATTATAGCATACAGAATAGTACCTGGAACTACCAGCAGGTAGCGATTTCCGCTACCGCACCCAAAAACTATGCATTTGTGACAAAATACCAATTAAAATTTGAAAGACAACGGACACAATTAAATTGTGCGGATTATTCATGAAAATTGACCTTTTTTCATATTATCTTTACCATTTTTCATTTGTTCGCGGTTTGCATCGTCCAATGATAGATTTTCTGCCAATTCAGAAAGACTGTTATTCATGTTGAGCCGAGGATTGCTAAAAGTTCTTGATAATTTTCGACGAATCCTCTTCATTTTTGTTGCATCCGGAAATCGCAATCCACTGCTTAATTTCCTTGTGAATGTTAGCTCACCTGCAAGCATAAAAACGAAATCTTATCTCCAAAAACGATGCAAAACCAAAAACGGAAGCTCAATTTATCGATATTCGCTCCTGGATTTCACACAAATCAACTTTCACAAATATTTCACACTACTCTTGCTAATTCTTATAATCAAATATTTTAAAAATGTTACGCAGGCAATCTTAACTATTTTCTAAGTTGCAATCCAGTCATACCCTATTCTCCAAAACAACTTTTCTTAATACTTTCCCAACTAATAACTTTTGAACTGCATTGCGCCTGCGCAAAGCTTATACATATAGAACGTTTAGGAAAATTTTAAAATTGGGCTAAAAGAAACGCGTTGTATTACGAATATCTTACAATTCATTTAGAAGTATGAATTGGCATTGAAATTATCGATTGACTGGCTAGATTAATTGAACGATATTTATATTTTTGAGCCGGTAAATCTCGCAACTCACCTGCGCACACCTGTCACTATACGATAGTGGCGTCATGTTGCCAAGGTGTTGTCCTTGTCCCACCAACTGCCGAAAAAAGTCCCAAACCAAGTTTGCAAACATCGGAGTAAAACTTATTCCAAACTTCAATTACGGACCGTATATTTGATGATTATTTTTGAAATCTTTTTCAATGCAAATTTTGCATAAATGCACACAAATGCATTATTAATGGAGTTGTTGGCAGTTAAAATATGAATAAAAATATTTCTGTTATTAATGAAAATCAACATGTATCCAACACAATAAAAATAAACCATATTAGCCTATTTCATTGTGTGTAAAAGTTGTCTATAGCCTATAGAGTCTCGGTTTTAATTGCAATGTTCTCAGTACCAGTACTGATTATAGAAACTATTGTTGCAGCTAGATGGCGCTCATACGGTATTTGGTTTCAACCAGGGAGTGAAAATCAGAATTGCGGTTCGAAATAGAGGCGCTGCCTTCTATTGCCGTCAAAGCCAGTCATAGCTGGTCAAAGAGATAGTGGCGCCATTTTCGGGTGTCGTTGCGCGTCTGTTATTGGAAAAATAATGATTTCAATATCAACCGCACTTTTAATTTGGTACAAATATAACAAAAGGCCCCTTTGTTTTAAATTAATAGATTTTTGTCCGTAAGTCGACGAAAATGCTGCACACGTGCGATTTTAGTTTCATTTTTTATATTAAATTTGCCATTAAATTTATCACGAAGGCGCTGAAACCTCGCAATAAAACCCTAGCCCATGATCATCTTCACGAAATCACGAAGTGTTCCCTATAAAATGAACTGACTCGCGTTTTTGTGTGTTGACGCGGACATGGGGTAGAGTTGTTGCTTTTTCAGTCATATTTTAATGAACAATTTTTTTTCGCTGGAAAAAAACCGATACGCGCAGGGACGTACGGGAATCTTAATTTATTACACGGATTGTAGAGTTACATGGATAGCGCACTGCAGCTTACGGCCATCTGGCATAGTTGCACGGATCACATGATCACGTGACGTCATATTTTGCAACCAAAATGGCGGCCTGCATTTTTTCAGATGGCAGCTTTAATTTCGAAGACGACTTTGATTTTGAAACTAAAAGTGCAGCTATGTTTACTGAATCCAATGTAGCAGTAATATGTAATACTGTATTTAACATTTAGATCTTATTTTAACCGAAGAATGGGTGGATTTTAAATGGCAAGATTGGCGATCTCTGGGCCAGCACCAAAGTGATGGGACAAAGGGGCGGGGCTAGCGATGACACGGCGTGTGGGCGGGGCGTACTTACACCCCGAAATTACGCCGAATAATTACCTACGAATTACAATACGTTGAATGGCGCGTCAAAATTGTAGTCCGCCATTTTGGATGCAGTGCGTCATAGGCGAGGTCACGTGACTGAAGTTGGAAAACCGACAGCGCCTCTCGTTTGAGTGCGCTATCCATGTAACTCTATAATGCGTGATTTATCGTATGAGCCTAATACCCCGTACAGACATGCGCTAGTGTCTATTAACTTAGTAGACGCTAACTTAATACCCTTTAAGATAATCGAGGAGCTAATTGTTGTCGCGTTCACACATAGTATCCTGTTCACAATTATGACGTCATGTTTGTGTGATTTTTACTGACAATAAAATGGCGGACTCGTCAGATTTCGACGAATTTATTACGATGTTTTGGTTACGCAACATAATTTTGCAAGTGGAAATAGTGGAGCTTTTGTTAAAGGTATTACAATTATTAATGACCTGTATTGTTTATTATATCTTTATTTTGAAGCAAGCTGCAGGAAGAGAACTATCGATTAGAAATGAGCATCGAACTGTCAATTTCTTTTCAATTCCAAAATGCACTGCTGAACTCGGCTAAGATACTTGCCAACTGTCCCCTTAGTTGTAAATGACGTCATTGTGTGCGTTCACACATACTGAAGCTTAACGGCCTTTAACCACTTACTTGGCAACTAAATGCCATGTCTGTACGGGGTATAAAGGTACAAATAATATACTAACATGGAAAGGACCACGTTGAAAGCAAACGAAATTATCATTCTTACGTAACATCTTATTCAGTTTTTTATGCTGAACAAGATAAGCATTATCTTAATCCCAAATGCACGAAACAATTACTAGTAGGAAAAAATAATCAAAACTGTAAAATTGCACTTACCATAAATCTGCGATAATAAGCCCGGGCTTATTTTTTCATTTTTCCATTTTGACCAGGCTAATTTACGAGACCGGCTAAAATTCGAGACCGGTTTATTTTGTTAATATCAAGTTACCACGGATGCGTTTATGTAATGCAATATGCAAATCTCAATTTCTAGTGATAAATAAAATTTGTAAGAAACAATTTTTGTGATTTTAATGATAAGAAATGAAAACAGTGAACTGAATTTTTATTTTTTTTAGATTTAGTGAATTTTTTAGTCGTGTAGATCGGGTAATCCAATTGAAGGAGGCTTATTTTCGAGACCGGCTTATTTTACAAATTTTGATTATTTAACCCGGCTTATTTTGGAGACCGGCTTATTCTCGAGACAGGCTTTTTATCTCGGATTTACGGTATTAATGCCGCACCCTTTTAGGTAATGAACTGTTCCTATAAGAGTTGGTGGCATTTTCACAACTATTTCACCGAAATAAATGAGTTATATTCCCAACATGCTCCCACCTTTGTTTTGACAATGAAAATACAAAAACAAACGATAATTTCACTGATTACAAGGTTAATTTGATGGGAGGCTTTACTGCTCGGCCACTCCGAGTGAAAACTAATTTACTTCCTGCCTCTGAAGTTTTGGACTTGGTAGCCTTGAGAACACTCAGCCGCAGCCATGGGTAACTCTGCGGCGACCTCTAGTGGGTAGATACGCTGCACTGGTCTTGCGAATTCCCCTGAAGCCGTTTTTACTCACACCACACGAATATTCCCATCTTTACCAGGGAAGGTTGCAAGGATCCTACCTGTTGGCCAGTGTATTCTCTTAGCGTTGTCACTACCGATGATCATGATATCTCCAGGAACAAAATCCCGACAGGGTCGTTCTTCTCTTCTTCGAAGCAGTTGCAGTAGGTATTCCGTTCTGAAACGCTTACTCAAATTTTCCGTTACCCTTTGCCGATATGCCATTCTGCGCCCGAGATTTACTTTGCTCAGCGAATCTAAATCCAAGATTCCAACTTCTTGAATCCCATGCAGAAAAACCGATGGGGTCAAAGGGGCAAGGTCAGATGTATCCTTGCTCGTGTAGGTCAAGTGCCTGGAATTAATGACTGACTCACAGTCACACAATATTGTATACATTTCTTCATAGCATAGTGATGCTCGCCCCAAGACTCGTCTCAGTAATTTTTGGAGCATCTGTATCAGTCTTTCCCAAAATCCTCCCTACCACGCTGCTGTTGGTGGATTGAATCCCAATTGGATTTTTCTGATGTTGGCCTCTTCTTGTATTTGTAGCCAATCCAGCGTAGCTATGAGTTTATTCGTACCCACAAAATTTGTTCCATTGTGGCAGTCACGTGACCACACTTTTCTGGGAAAAACACGCAATTCAAACTTGACCTTTTGTGTATGTAAATTCCTTTGTTCGACTGTTGCTGAATCTAGTAGGGCAGCTGTTCTATCCGGTTATAATTACCTAATCCATCTGGTTATAATTACCTAATTATCGGAATCGATTATTTAATTGAGATTTCCAGTTTTCCATTGTGTTGCTTGTTGTAACTGGTTTTCGTATAGCTATAAAACTTCTTGTAGTGAATGCTTCTGGGCAGTTGTTGGCCAGTCTCTCTGCTGTTCAGACCAAGCATCTCCCAGGACTGCTGATCACCATTCAGGACATCGAGTCTTCAGGGCAAGTTATTGTCCCATCCTCGGACACTTGTTATCAATCATCGAGGATTGCATTATCAGGTGGACCAGTAGGTCGCCTCTTCGTGGTCACCCTCAATGTGCTAAAGGGGACCTGGAGAATTGGAGAATTGGTGCCTCAAGTTGACTTTCCAAATTGTCACTGGATGCCCAACCCAACTCATCATCCGATGTCCAGCAAGTTCATCCTGCGAACAACACCCTCTTAGGAGCCATCCTGGAGAGAATCGACGTCCTTGGTAAACTTTTGCTTATCTTAGAACTGGCCAGCCCTGCCCGGGCATTCATTGTTTGTTGTCCGTTAATTCCGGTTTTCCATAAGAGATTTATATATTTATATAGATTGTTCTTGTTATTAACAAAGTTGATTGTCTCGTGCAAGTTGTTATTAAAACCCTAATGATATTGGCAACAGTTGGGACTTTCCTTGATCCGAGCGCCACACCATTGTCACTATATACAATGGAAGGCCGCCCTCTTCTGGCTATAAATCTTTTGAATCCTTGCAAGAATGCAGTTGTAGTCAAGGAGGTGATCAATTCCAGGTGGACGCAACGATATACCGCACAGGTGATAAGCAAAACCCAACTTTTTTGCCCATCCTTGAGGTGAAGTGGTCCTGCCAAATCTACTCCAATGACTTCAAAGACTTCTGCTTCTGTATTCTATCCTCTGGGAGGGCAACTGGTCTAGCCTCCATTCACTTAGCTTCAGTGGGTTGCGCAGCAGCCCCGCCATCTCCTGATTTCTCCAATCACATGGGTCGCGACCGTCTCATGCCAACTCGCAAAGCTCAAAGTTCTACTGCATAACGAGTCCTAATTAAAAAGTTCTAATAATAAAAAGCTTGTGCGCGACGTTTCCTCTTCATTTATTGCTAAAAACAAAAAAGTCCGCATTTAAGAAATTCCGCTTATAAAGTTGAAAAATCTTGCATTTGACCGCAACGCTATATCGAGGTCCTACTGTACTCCATTACTGACTCGGTCAATCAGGATCTAATAGTGCAGGCCATTAATTCCAGACGGGGAATTGTCATCTTCTTCAAAGGTGCAATCTTGATCTTTGCTTGGATGAGCTGCACATCAACTCTTTCCCCCCCTTCACTCCGAAGAAAAATTGCAATTGCATACGCTGCTTTACTGGCATCGCAAAATGTGTGAAGTCTCCACTGACCATCTAATCGATTTCCTAGACAAACCTGGCGAGGAATTCTGACGTGACTCAACACTTGCAAATCTTGTACCCACGATGTGAATCCCTGACTTATATCGTATGGCACATCTAAGTCCCACCCCAACTTGTACTCCCAGCATTCCTGGAGCAACAACTTAGAACACAACATTGCTGGGCATACAATACCAAGAGGATCAAAGACCCTATTTGCCGCTGCTAAAATGGTTCTTGGTGACCACTTCCCACGTATCGGCATAGGTTTTCATGTCCAAGAATAACTCATCAGACCTGCGGTCCCACATCAATCCCAGGACTGGAGCCGGTTCAAATTTCTCTTTGGAAGGAGTTATTACTGTGTGCTCCCACCCTCTCAAGTAAAGATTGGCACCCTTTATCAATTCCGTGGCACTTGAAAAAAAGTCCTGTAATTCTTTGGACTCTACTGATGTCACACAGTTGTCTACAAACAGGGATTGGGCAATTTTTCTGCAACTTCCTTTTGATTGGAGGGTACTTGGTCCAAGTGATGCTGGGTCACTGCCCCCAAGAGATTCAGGCAGCAATTTACCCCGAATACCACTCGCTGGTGCCTGAATATCTTAACCTTTGAGGCCTTCTCATCCTCCCACCAAAGGAACTGGAGGAAGTCATAATCTTTCCTATTGACTGCAACCTGATGGAAAGCCTTTCAAATGTCGGCTACAATGCCAATTTCATTTTCTCAAAACCGCGTCAAAATTGATTGCCTGACCTTAGTGGTGGAGTTGGCTTTGAAGACTTCCCGATGAGGCAGGTAGTGCCCAATCTCTCCGGACTCTTCATTGGACACCTCTTCAATAACACCATCTCTTTTCCATTCTTCAAAAACAGCATAGTATTCTGACAGTCTTCCTGCAATAATCAACTACTTCGTCACTCCGATCAACCTCTTTTCAGCTAAATCGTGAATGTTGCAGACTGCTGGGTGTCCTTCTATGCATTGTAAATGAACTTCATATCGCCCCGTAGCATTTATTCTTATTGTGCTCTTGAAATGGTCCAATGCAGCCAATTCCATTTCCTTCTTGGTTTTCTCTTCTACAGGATCAGTGATGCCGAGTGATTCCAATGACCATAAGTCGGCCATGGAAGAATTGTGGAGCAACAAACTGATTGTTAACAATCCCATTCCGTCAACTTTTCTAGAACCAGGTACTCCACCCATCACGGTCCATCCTAATCTGGTATGGATTGCAGTCAATCCACAAGGTAAACTTTTCCTGTCAACAGTTCCCCCGCAACATCTGCGCCTATCAGGAGGTCAATTTCCTTTTGCCCCTGGTTGACATCTGCCATTGCGATTCCTTTTTCTCCCAATTCTTTAAAAGCAATGGCACTCTTCAATCGGGGAATATCACCACAAATGATTGGTTGGTCCAAACAGGAAAAATCACTAACATAGTTTCCTCCAAGTTCTCCATAGTTATTTTGTATTTCTTGTGTGAATGCGCTCATGAGGTCACTCGTCCAAATAATCCATGTGTAAGCGTGCCGGTATCGCACACTTCATATCCCAAATCGACTGCAATGGGTGATCGGATATAAGAACGCATAGACCCATTATAA
Organism: Glomeris maerens; assembly: GCA_023279145.1. Classification (NCBI taxonomy): domain Eukaryota; kingdom Metazoa; phylum Arthropoda; class Diplopoda; order Glomerida; family Glomeridae; genus Glomeris; species Glomeris maerens. Next base: position 9,858 of record WWPM01021873.1, read on the forward strand.
ATAACTGCACTGGCCATGTTTTCAGCGTGAGGTCCTCGTAGCATTACGCGAAACTATTCCTGTCACCTCCTCATAAGAGCGAGGGACGCGCTGCAATTTATGTTTTACCTTACGGAACACGTTGCCCCTCCCCTTTAGAGCGAGGGGGTGGAGGGGTACGGAATATATCCGTTACATTTCTCCCCCTTAAAAATGTCGGGAATACCTTCCCGAGCGCAGGTTCAGAATCCATGCCCGCACAACTCTCGCGACGCAAAGTTAACTACGGTAGATCCAGCTCGTCCGAGAAACGTCAGATACATCACTGTGGCCAACATGGCCAATCACAGATTTAGCCCTCGGAGCTAACAAATAATCTCAACGGAGATTAACACAAAAATACCACCCTATACGAAGGGTCAACGCAATAAAACCACCCATAACGAAGGGTTAACGCAAACAATACCCGTAACATTGGGTAAACAATAACATCAGCCTCTTGTTAAAAAAAACTGAATGTATAACAGATTTATTCAGGCCTTACTGTCTGTAGACTACGGGGAGGTACTGTTGCTTCAAGACCCGCAAATGTTCCAGCTAGACCCAGCACATCCCGTGACCCGTCTAGCGAAGTCCACGGAGATAGAGAACGGCCAGCTCACACACGCTCAGCATCCTAATTCTAGCTCCAGTTCACCCTGCCCTATGCTATAAAGACAGCATCTACCAGATCCATTTCCGGCTTCTGAAATCCATCCAACTCTAACACAAACACAAACAAAATTAACACAGCCCCCATCCCCCCAGTTAATAAAATGAAATTACTCACTCACACTATTAAATTACACCCCAACAAACCAGTTATACACATTCACATCAAACAAAAATTAAATCGAAATCCATAGAATAAATTTCCCTGGTCAAATTAAGTTTAGTTCTAAATTAATTACAAAGTTATTTAAATTTGGAAAAACCCTTGTTGGGCGGGGATACACCCGGGAAAAGGAGTTTTGCCCCGCAGCCACCCATTTCCCCGCAGAGGAAACGAGTTGTGTCTGGAACCAGCAGGTATCGTCTAAGGGTGCAAAGTTAACCCTCCCTGAAAGCCAACACCTCACGTTATGTCCGCTAATTGGAACCGACACTAGGACAACCGGTAGCATAGAAGGAGGAAGAGAAAGAAGAAATCACCCTGTCCTGTCCCACTGTACCCCTAAACCAGAGCTCTTGCTTGCCTACCCAATTATTATGAGGGTATGGATCGGCTTCAGACAAGGTGGGGAAAGTAAGAGAAAAAGGTAGCCCTGCAGGTCGAAGAACAGGGATAGGATAACCTGTAGGACCTTGTCATAGTCGGGAATATGTCACGATAGGGTTGTCGCAATTGGTAAATCTTAAATTAGTCAAGTCCGTGTAAGTCAAAATCAGTCTTTGGGCCACCCGGCCCCACCTCTGCTGGTACTCCCCCGACCACAACCTTCCTCCTCGTCCATCATGACGACGTCCTCATCGCTTTCTCGTCCTCCGACAGCTCCCAGCGGCTCCTCGTCCCATCTTCCCAGAGGTGCGTCCTCTTACTCTCGCGTTGACTCATAAAGGGCCCGCTGGAACTCTCTTCGCACCTCCGCGGCGTGCTCTGGTCTTAGTGCACGACCGCCCAGGGACATCCGCATGGCCTGGTTCACGGCCCCTTTCACCTCTTTTACCACTGGCCACAATCCTCC
>WWPM01021879.1:0-11578 GCA_023279145.1 Glomeris maerens
TTAAAAGACAAATTTCACACAGTCGTTTTTGAACATGAAGAATGCAGTTCGCCCACATTTTCTCCCAAAGTTGTTTTTTCCATTTTTTAACTAGTTGCACAAATTGACAAAATCTGTGATATATCCTTGGTGGCGTATCGGGTAAAATCCGCAATGCCGCAATCTGCAACTTGCAATTACTGCACTGAGACTGCATTTTTTCTATGTAATTTATTTCAGTATTTTGATATCTGGATTGAATTCATAAATTGTAAGCAGGCAGAAATAAACATATATGCGAGTTTTATAATTCCCACAAGGTTAGGAATCTGAATAGTTCCCAGTGCAATTTTGCTGAATAATACATGAGCATACATTTTGCAAAACGCATTTTCCGAAAACGACTTCTTACATTACCTGTAACTGATTAAAAAAGTAATTAATATTAAGGACTATATTTCATGCAGTTTTATGCAAAAATATTTCGTGAAAAGTTTCCTGCGTATTGGCAAATGTTGAAAAGATGACACAGTTGATCTTCAAAATTGTTGTTCAGTACAGTACAAATTTTTTCCCCACTAACCACTCGAGTGTATGAGAAATAGTAACAAAAATTTCAAATTATTGTATTGCAATTTGTTTTTTAGAGACTTTTTGCTTCTCCGTCTTACGATGGGTGCACCGTGTTGCTGTCGATTGCGCTGCTTAAACTAAAACATTGCAACTTTCTTAAATTTGAATTAAAAAGAAATACACTATGCTATGCATTTGAAATACTTCTTCAAATCAGCAATTATAATTCCTTTACTTTTATAACGAATCGCGTGTTGTTGCCGATAGCGCTGCTGCTCAAAAACGAAACACTGCGACTTTGAATCTCATTAAGACGTGATAAACATTGCTTAAAAGAAATGTTATCTTATATAAATATAAATCTGTAATCGATGTAATAATTATAACAATGTTTCCGCAGAACCGTGCGGCTTTCGCATTCGCGGTGTATACGTGTATACGCAACCGCCCCCAGACCGTAACTTCAAAAAATAATCCTCCTGTTAGCTGTTATTATATATTATTTATTCGTAGCCACATTTCACGCATACCTGTGCATAAATTTCTCAATTTCACTCATGGGTTTGGCAAGTTTGAGTGTTTAATTTAATGGTACACACCTGGCTAAACAGGAATCTATCTTATAAAAGTACAATTTTTCACTGTTGGTGATGATGGTGGAAAAAAGTATTTTGCCCTGGCATTGTCTGTGTCTTTTTTGGAGAGTGTAGGCGGTTCTTGGGAAGTTTATTAGTACACCATGATGTTGAGTGGTTGTTTTTGCTGTTCCACCTTGCTGTAGTACTTATATACTTCTATATATGACCCATATTTGGTTTGTTGGCCCCCCTCCCTGGCCCCGCCTTCTTCTCATTTCTCTTTTTCCCCAGTTTCACTTCTTCTCCTTAATTCTCTTTCAATGCACCTCCAAATGCTGTCATTTTGGTAAGTTTTCCCTCCATTTACTTTATAGTAACACCATTTTGCACTGCAATCATTTTCTCAATCCATATCTTGTTGGTGTGGTTTTGTTGCAACTGAGACTCAAGGATAGTTGCTTTTGTATTCTTCTTGTATGTTAATGTGTAAGAAATGCCACACCTGTTGATGGTATGTAAGATTATGTGGCTAAATTGCGGTAGGCAGTGTATGTTTATTTCACCGCTCCATGAAATAATCCAGAAATGTTTCCGCAAATGATATCAATTCGGCTTTCAATGCATATGCTGATGATTTTTATGCTAAGTGTCTTTCATCTTAATTAGAGTGGGTGTTTGTGACCTCTTTTTAATTGCGGTTTTAAAGATAAACGAGTGGGGGGAAATTTAGAGCAACTTTCAACATTTTATAATCCAGATTAAAATGTAGAACTTGTGTTGGGGAAAAAATGTAGCTGTTCAAATTATTATTGAGCACTTGAAAGTTGTAAATTAAGGTTAAATTAATTTGCCATAAATGGGTAATGAAAGTTTGTTACCTAAACATTATGAAAATTTGATTTGCTGGTATACGGTTCACGTGTCGTGTAGCCAAAGTTGTGGATTAAGGGGAATATTCCCAACTACGTATTGAGAATAATTATACTACATTGTTACTTGCAGCTTTGGCAAACAAAATCTTTATAGATTGTCCTGCTTATTTAGGAATGCTTGTAAGGGGGGGGTATTCATTTTTATAAACTGGTTTTGAAAGTAAGTATTTTCAAACGTTTGTACAGCCGATCACAAAAGTGTATTATGGCAGGTGGAAGTTACTTCAAAACATATTAAACGAATATATGCACCTTGCATTAAGATTTTAGAAGTTATTTGATCAGTCCTGGAATTTAATTGTCAAACCTTGTATATTGGCCACCAAGAAATATAATTGCTATCTCCAAATTACTGTTTGTCTTAAAGATGCCATCATTTCTTCTTTACGTAGGCCCAAGAAGTAGTGGAAGACATGAAATTGTTCATGGCCGGGAAATGGAAAGGGTAAGCGATAAGAAAGAACGAATAACGCGATACGCTGTTATTACGCGTACCGTACATTGTGTCGTTTCCGTAACCCACCCTTTCATTTCTTCCTGTTTATTTTATTTCTTCCCAGGTTTACACATCACCCACAACACAGGGAACACAATGTTCCCACACCGGAGCCACTTATGAACGGTGCCAAGCAACACCCACCAAATCGCTTCAGCACAAGTACGAAGTAGTAGTACGCGTAGTATTAATAGTACCTAGTAGTAGTAGTAGCAGGTCATTCATGGAAACTTTTGTTGCACATTGTGCGTGAAATTTGCAAAGTTAAATGCTGCCAATTGTCCTCTTTCTTTTTTTATTGGGCCACGCGGGTTCTCGGATGGCGGCACTTAAAACACGTGTGCTATTCCATGATTGACGTGCATGTGTTTCATTTGTTGGAAATGTATTCATTGTTACATGGTCAAAATGATGTGAGATTTTGTAAATTTCTGATGTCCGCATACGAATGCCTTAAGAAGTACTTGGCCTACTTTTCTGAACATCAGGCCTATAGTCCTTAACAAAGTCTGAACTCGTAGTCTAATATGGCAGAAACCAGGATTTTGGATTGTAGATTTCACTCGCCTGGTATTTTTGGGGGATTATTAAATATCTAATAAAGGGAGGAGGATTGAGAGTTCAATTGAAAATTGATGGGCTGGGAAATCAAAGTAACTATGGTAGAGGTAATTACCTAATATGGCTCTAGTTGAAGTTTGAATCTTATAGGTTGATGTGTATTTTTATGAAGGCCTTGACAGCTGTTCAGAAAAGGATTTCGATTGTTAGCGAGCGAGAAATTAATCTACTGTTTCATCTTGTTTTTCCGTTCAGGTCCTGAGATGCTCGCAAGTAACCCGCGCGACTCTCTGGATGAAACTTCCTCGACGAGCAGCGAGAAGTACGAGCGGGAAGTGGTAATGTCAAAAGGTTTTTTGTTGCGGTGTTACGGTTAGCGATGTGATTTTTTTTCCATATTGCCAGATGATATTGAATCACTGCTTCGATGACATCGAGCGGTTCATCGCGAGACTTCAGAGCGCTGCCGCGGCTCACAAGGAACTGGAACGCAGAAGGCGTTCCAGGAAATCCAAGAAGAAGGATCACGGGGACGGCATGTTGAGCATGCGAGCCAAACCACCTCCCGAACGAGAGTTCGTGGACGTGTTCCAGAAATTCAAACTCTCCTTCAACCTTCTGGTGATTTCACTGTTGAACCGAAAATGCAATTTTCCTTTCCTTAATTTTGCATTAAATGCAACGTATGTGTTTGGCAGGCAAAATTAAAGTCACACATACACGACCCGAACGCGCCGGAGTTGGTGCATTTTCTATTCACACCTTTGGCGTTGATCGTGGACGCGAGCCGAGACTCCAACTACGGACCGAACCTTGCGTCGAAGGTCGTATCGCCTCTTCTTCTTAAGGAGGCCTTGGACCTTCTAGCCAACTGTCTTACGTCGAAGGAAAGTGACTTGTGGCACTCGCTCGGAGACCCATGGGTAATTCCAAGGTGCGCGGATTTGCTATTCTATTTATTTCATGATTTCTTGAGAATAGGGCTTTTCCACTAAGTGTCATCAATGGCGTCACATTTCATTTCTGAACCGGCCGCCATTTTGCTTAACGATCATCTTGAGTGGCATTTTTGAATTTGACGCAAGCATGCTGTCTTACTGTGTTAGTGTTTGCTCAAACCAAGTTTTATTCAATCTTTCCCAAATATTAAGCCAAGGTTTGCTTTAAATTTTTCCGAAATTTTAATAAGTTTTCGTAAATTTCTAAATTCCGAAAACTAGCGAACCAAAATGACTGTCGGTTAAGTTTGCCCTAGCCACAAAAGCCCTGTAAGGTGGGGCAAAGTCTCGTGCCACGAAAGTCCTATTCTGCGCAGCATTATCCATCAAAAGACATCAATCGGTGTATAATTAAATCTGCTAGGGACCAGTGGAAGGGCTACGTGAGTCCCTACCACCCGACATTCAGCGACGGATGGTCACCGGAATACCCGATATCTGAAGAGAGAGGAGTGGCCGAACTGACCGCTGCGGCAGCGGCCATCGCTGCCCAGAAAGCCCGTAGGGAGGACCTGCTCAAGAACCAGCGTGATGTTAGTTTTACCACCTTTTTACCTGAATGGATTTCCACGCGCAGCACGGTTTGAACCGATCGTTTTCAGGCCGAATTCCGGGATCAGGACTTCCACCGTAACCAGTTCTACTACGGTAGCGATCTTAGCGCAGACCGACCGGGACCGTCACCCGTTGGGTAAAAAAAAGAAATGCTTTTAAAGTATAACGTGTGCTTTTACAGGGTATATACAGGGTGTTTCAAAAAGAATATCCTAACTTTGAACATTGCAACGAAGCAAGTTACAGACCCACGCCCCCTACTATTGTAAAGAAGAGATTCTCAAGTTTAATTCTGTTGCTAATAGCTGGCGCGAAGCATATTTGTTATTGCGCTATCTCGTTATCAAACTGGCTACTGCTTAGCAAAATACGTTTTGTGTAATTCAATTCGTGAAAATAGAATCTGTGATTGCTGTGCAACGTGCTTTTTGTCTGAAATATGGAACTGAGTGTGTAATGGTATTCACATCGAACATTTATACATTTTTTGCCACATCCAAAAAAAAACTTTATAATGTCCTCTTTTAATGTGAGCAGAGAACCAATCCTGTTTGTTTTATAGTTTTGTTAATACAGTGTTTCAAACTTGGGATATTATTTTTGAAACAGAGTTTCATTTAAAGGAGACCCGACAAGGTTTTTTGGAATGTACCCTGAAAATTACACTGAGTTTAAGAGCAGTCGGGGGGGGGGGGAACAAAAAAAATGAAACTTTTACGCTTGCAGCCACTCGCCGCAGATGGAGTACCGGAGCGACATCAGCGTGGACTCGATCGAGCGCAGCGGTCTCTCGCCGATCGTTCACGACTCGCAGAAGAACTTCGAGCGGCAACAGAAACTGTGGCTGGAAGAGCTTAGGAGCCGCGACGCGAAAGTCGTGCAGGTCGTGTTTCCCAGGACCGCGAACAACGAGAAGGAATTGACGGTGTTCAGGGGAGAATACCTCGAGGTTTGTCCCCAATTCGTACGATTCAAGCTTAATCGTATCCGTTAAATTTTTTGTTTGTAAATTGACGATAATAGGTGCTGGACGACACGAGGAAATGGTGGAAGGCGAGGAACTTCCGAGGAACTGTGGCGCACGTGCCGCACACCATCGTGACCGCGATCGAAGAGGACGCGGCTTCGATCAACGCGTACGCGGTGCAAACTAGGCCGGTCCCGTATGTACATGTATGTATTTCTTTCTTTCCCCCTTTTCCTACTGGTATTGGAAATTACACGAAATCTTGTAAGTTTTAAGATACAAATTTCATTACTTTGGAGGGAATTTTTTGAAGAATATATTAAGAAGAAGAATACGATGTTTGGTACTTATTTACGTTAATATGTCTCGATCGTCTTTCTGATAAAACACTTTCTTACGCTTGAAGGATTCCCCCGGCCGGTCGTCGGACAGCGGTTCGGTAGACAGGGCAAAGGGCCCTCCTATTCCGCCACCGGCCCCTGCCCCAGCCGATTGGGTGAAGAGCGAAAGACAAGGTAAAAAAGGCGAATTCCGGTATTTCTAGCCGGGTTGTTCTTTGAGGAGCAACGTATAACGACAAAAGTCCCGTATCACCATTTTGTGGCCTCGATGAGCGCGCGGCGTGATGTGGTTTATTTCCCCCCTCCCTTTCTTTCTGTTCTTGAATTCCTTTTTAAAATCGCGTACTTTTCACACTGACCGACCAACAATGGCCGCTATTTAATTAATAACAAGATTAACAATTAAGGAAGCGGCCGGACTAGAATCTCTGCCGCCAAACGTGGAACCGTCCCTTTTTAGCCCTTTTTTGCAGGGGGAAGAAAGAAAAAGAGTGTAAATAGCGATTTTTACTTAATTAATTAACGACCAACAAGAAGCCATTTCCCTTTCTCTTCCCCTCAACAAATTAACTTTTAATATATGATTATTGCGATCGAGTTTATTACGATGCGCAATGATCGGCTAACGATTAATCGGTCCAAGTGGGTTACTTATTTTATTATAGTGCGTCCGCACTCAACGTTGCGCTATAGTTACAGAACAACAAAATCCGATTTCAAACTAATCTTTATTAATCGTAATCAACTTGTAAGAACGTAAATCGAAACTGTTTCTTTCCGAAGCCGGGTTAACTCCGAATCGACTTTGCAAAATGATTTATTACCGTCTTTTACATATCTTGGGATCATCGCTGCAACTTTGAATGCGAACCGACTATGAAAAATCGAGTTTCAGTTATTGTTTTTGTATTAGTAATCGATTCAGTGTTATTAGGTTTTGACGAGAATAAGGAAAAAGAAATCTCGTTTTTTTGCGCTTAATTATGCTTATAATTAATATATCTCGGGAAGTTTAGCTAGGGAAATGTTTGAGATGATTATTTATCGGCAAAATGAAGATGCTTTTTGACTGCCTTATTCAAGGTTGTTAAAAAGTCAGAGTTATTTTGTTGATTTATTTATTACATCTGCTCAAAATATTGATTGATTTCAAAACATTCCCTTTTAAATTTATACTATGCTATAAAAAAAACATTCATTATGCTTATAGTTCATTCAAAATGAGTTGAGAAAAAAGGCGTGCCCATATTCAAAGCTTATTGGATAGCGAAAACCACGTGATATGTGGGCGTGAGCAGCATTATAGATTCCGATACCTTGATTGGCAGCAGAAACCACAAGACAAGCCTTTTTTCAACGTAGCCAATCGCGAGCACTGCTTATGTCACGCCTTTTTTCTCAACTTCTTTTGAATGGATTATAATCAAGATTAGCATGTCATGTTACCAAGACGTTTAATTGAGTAGTATACAGTTTGAACCCTCTTGTATCTTATAATTGCGGAAAGATTACAAATTATTAGGTAAGTAAGTAAGAGTTGATAATTAAGCAGAGTTTACGCTAATTCGATCAAAAACAATTTTCTGAAATGCTGCACTGTAAAAATGCAATTATTTAACATTGTTTGATTAATATTCCTGCAAAAATCAAGACTTGAAAGCTAAAAACTACTTTTGTGCAATACTAAAAATAAGTACTGTATACGTACGTAATAAGAAATTATTGCTATTAATTTCAAACTGCGAGGAATTAATTGCGGTACGTAATTGTTAAACTTTCTCCGCAAATGTAGTTATATTTTGATGAAATCTTGTTAAGAATATTACCTATTGGAGGTTGTTTGTTGGCTAACTAAGGAATAAGATATAGGAGGTTCTAACTGTTGGCGTTAAAATATTAATAAGAAGCCGATCTGAATGCGAGGAATTGAAGATGCCATACGGAAATTCTTCCCGAGGAAAGATTTTTTGTTAACTTGTGTATATTGAATTGAATATTATATTTGGTGTTTATTTTCATTTCAGTGCAATAATGTTTTTATTTTTATCCATTTAGTACCTACTTAACACATTTGACTTGTATGTTGTCGAGTCTTGACAGCTTTTTATGTTGGCTTTGTGCTCCGTTTGATGAAGTATATTATATAAGGTTTGATGCAACGAGAAGAAAGTGTCAAGTGAAAGCGCAAATGTCTGGCAAATTTGTACAGTATACAGGTTTTTTCTTTTCCCTTTCCCATGCTGATGAATTTTGCACATGGCTTATAGTGTGTTCATCATTCATGTAACATAGTTATAGAGATATTGTCAATTGATCTTTTACTGTTGCAATAAGTAAACCCAATAAAGACGTTTTGTTTCTTTGCAAGTTTGTGTTGTCGTAGTCGTCCCGGGTTTGTTAATTGTCTACAACAAAAATGTAAGTAAGCTCATTTTCTGTTCCCTATTTTGTGCTGATGTTATTTGTTAATTGTTATTTTAAGCAATTAAAAAGATAACGATATTTTTCAGATCGATTGAAATAAAGTGCTCAAAATTATTTGCAGTTTTTATTAATATACGGTACAAGGCAATTTCATTTGTTAACTTTAAAAATGTTAACTCTGACAATTTTTGGAGAATTTATCGGCCCTCAAATCAAATAAAGTTTTTTGAAAATTTGCAAATCATAGGAATATCGAAATGTAAACACAAGAATTTGTTGATTTTTAAGTAGGAATAACTGGATTCCATGTAATGTAATTAATTAGTTATGGCTTTGATTTGGAAATTAGTATTTTGCATCGTTTATTGTATTTTGGTTTTTGTTAATACAGGGTCAAGAATATTGTAATCTCACAATTATAGTGCATGTTGGTGTTTAACTGTGAAATTCATTCGCGGTTTGATCATTCACGTACGTGTTTTGCAGCGCCACCTCCGGAGCCTCCACCTCAACCGGTCCCAACACCACCACCACCGATACCTATCATTTCAAAAAGTGCCCCTGTAAACAAGAAACCGAAAAACGTCGAAAACAAAGGTGCATTACGTACATTTCAAAATTTACGTACAATATACAGGGTTGCGTTGTTAACAACTGTGAAACGGAGCAAAGGGCCACAACGCAGAAATGATATTAACCTGTGTAACGTGTTCACGGAGGAGGAACAAGTAATGGTCAGACGGATTCCAAATCTGCATTCTGAATACGTTTAAGTCTGGGAAATGCTAGAATCCGTTCGACTTTCAAGTCATTGTTTCAAAGTTCTTAGCAATGTGACTTCTTCGTAAGATTTTTGCCTTAGAGTGTTTGACTCCTTACTTACAACCGTTACGTAGTGAGCGAAGGATTTGACGATGAGCTGAAGAAGACGCTCGAGGTACGACGGAAACTCCCGATCGGCAAACACCACGCTCCGTTAATTTACATCGCTGACGATTCGAGCCCCACGGAAGTCCAAGCATGGATGGCGTCAAAAGGCTTCGGCAAAAAGTATAATAACAGTGTTATCTCCGTATTGGTCGTAGAAATTGAAGCATTACCGTACTTCATGGGGGTTAGGGTTCAAAACATGATGGCCGGACACGATGGACATTCCCTTTTCAAAATGGACCGTCGAGAATGCGAGTCGCTGTGCGGAAAGGAAGAAGGTCAGCGTCTTCATAGCCAGATTGAAGTGCAGAAGAGCGTCAGCGGCGTAAGTTGCCGTCTTACCCGTTTTCTTAGAATTTAAGCCAGATCAGGAATTGTTAAGACGGGAGGTGTTCTAGTCACTGTGCACCTTAGAAGGGATTAGCTACAAAAAGGCTTAACTGTACAGTCAACCTCGTGTTACTCGATCTCGGTTAATGCTGCGTGTTTACTTTCCCAAAGTACAAAACGCACAGCGCGAAGGAGCTTCAAGACATCTTGGCCAAAAGGAGGCAGCGCAGCGAACTTCCGAAGGCAGTGATCAACCGCAACGATGACCATTCGGACGATTCCGACTCCAGCGTTGAGGCGCCTCAGCGCAACGACGTGCCCGTTCACAAGGATACTCCTCGCCCTCCACCGATCCAACCCAAAGAGTCTCCCAGTAATATTCCTATTAATAATAATTCTCTTAAAGATGAACCCAACACCCCTTTGTGTTTGTCACTTAATTTTAGAAAGTTTCACGGGCTGGATGTTGCGTGAACTTGTCGGGTTCATCTTTTTAAGTTACCGGAAATGAGATGTTGTACTTGTGTAAATTTTTGAAATGTTTTCCAATTCCTTAGAAGTTGTCGTTAAAGCTCCTCCTCCTCCCCCGCCTCCTAAAGCGGACAGTGATGACAGCGATGATGAGAATTTCGATACCCGCAGCACTCTGTTTCTCGCGATACAACGCAAGAAGAAGCAAATGCAGCAAAACCAGAAGATGTGAACGAGGTAATTTCCTAACCCGAAGAAAGTCTTAATTGCTGCTCGACGGTTGCTTTCTTTTTAAAATCATGTTATTATAATCACAAATTCCATTATACGAAATTTTAAAGAAAAAATAGTCTAGATTTCAAAATCGACAGATTGTTGTAGGCCAAAGCGAAATCTTTGTAAACTGATTTGGCAGATCAGATTGTCGGACCTTGCCGTAATCCAGTGTAACCCGCTTATAGCGTTATGGCTGGATGCAAAATTTATCAACGTTACATGCGGGGGTTCGTTAAATGCGGGATCACTACAAAGGGCTGTTTTCAATTGGTTAAATTGTAACTTGTAAGTATGGAGCTATGAGATGCCAATCAGTAAATGAAGAGGATCTTGCCTTATGTGATTCAGAGTACGCGGAGGTAACATTCATATAATGTTAGGTTATAGTGGTTATAACAGAGGCTACTATTTCGCAGTCCCTGATTGTTTTGCCCTGGAGATGACCGTGTGTATCAGTCGAAACTAGTCGGCGCATTAAAACACGTGTGTGTTTCAACAATATATGAGATAAGGAGTCCTCTTCATTTACTGGTTAAATTTTATTTGTGCACTATAGGCGGGATTAGGTTATATGCGCGACACGCTACAAGCGGGTTATGCTGCCATTAAGATCCTGATTTTTAGTGTGAAGACTTCAAACAGTCGATGTACAATACATTGCCAATGGGAGGAAACAAGAAACACGACATGAAGTCATCATTTGGGAAATATAAATAGATTTCATGCCATTTTGTCGAGGTTTAATTTTGACGATAGAGATGTGAATTTTTGTTTTAAAAAAAGGTTTGAGATTAATAACACTGTGTAACATATACAAATCACCAATCCTGGCAGCCATTTTTGTTCATGGGCTTTGTGCAGAAGAACAAGTTCAAAAATTATACTATATACCCTGTTTCAGTTCAAACTTGCTTTAATAAAATCCTCATTGGCTATCGCCTCACTTGGGGATGGACAGCTACATACCCCGCCCAGTTATGTTATCCCCAATCCCGCAGCTAGCCAATCACAAAGCTACACTTATCCAAGATGGCTGCCTTTGTGCTTTGTTAGGCCAAATCCCTCCCATTTAATGCAATATTGAACTGAAACAGACTATAGATACCACATTTCTATGTAGAATTAAAAGCCCAAGACGTGTTTTTACACCAACTTAAAAAATGATAT